>CCAG010001205.1:0-53675 GCA_001077435.1 Glossina morsitans morsitans | reverse complement strand
TATGCACACACACACACACACACACACACACACACACACACACACACACACACACACACACACACGCGCACACACACACACGCACACACGCACACACACGCACGCACGCACACAAATTCAATGCTTTATTAAAAACTGAAGATGTTTGAAAGTTCTTATGCCGCACGATGCATAAGACATATCGGGAGCACGAAAACCATTATTTGAATCCATAAAGGATTCTTCTGCTTTAGCTCGTTATTTACAAACGTTCCCTCATTCAGAGAGATGACAATTTAGGTATTGGGGGTGACGAAATTTCTATATTACCTTTCTGTTCACATACACATGTTGCATTCATTGTCTTACATCTTATTATGAAGTATATAGCGAAACTTTTCGCTTTCCATGAACAATGAAAGCACTTCTGGCCTTCGTTTGATACAAAAATATCGCCCACAAAGACTAGCATTTAACGCTCCTTATATTGTGCATATTTTTGTTTTACAACCGAATAACGAACAGCAAGCGAACAGCCATTACCAAAACTGAGTCTGAGTCTCGTTAACGAACACGCTAAACAAGTATATATATATATCACATATATTCACGTTATTGGAGCCTCCCCGCAACATGCCTTTAAGCATTATAGATGACAGCATGAAAATAATTCATTATTATAATGCACCCATTCTGTGGTGGTGGGTGGACGGTTATCAAAAGCATGAAAAACTTACGCAATTTATAAGTTCTAGTTATAAGGTATAAATATGAGATAAGCGTAAACTTAAACATTTAATATATCTTTGACATAAATCGTATCCTGTATATATATACATTTATATATAATGTTAGGCAAAAACAAAAATGGAAAGGGAGAAAGCGAGATCTAGAGCGATGAGTATAAGGAAAGAGAGAAAACATATGTATATGCATATATATATGCAAATAGAGAGGGAAAGAGATAGAGAGATAGATGGAAAGAATGGGAATGAGAGTGTGTGTGTATGAGAGAGAGAGAGCGAGAGAGAGAGAGTTAGAGAGAAAAGAAAATATTATCAAAATAAATAAAAATTAAATAAAAAATGAAAAGGTGTACACAACAAATACATTTATGTATAAAAAATAAATGAAAAAAAGGAAAAGACACAAAATCAAATGTATTTGGAAGGACTACATCAACAACTATAACAGCATTTGGTTATGTGTTAACTTATATTTGTTTCTGTAAAGTAGACGTTAGATCGTGTCGTTTGTTTTTCGTAATGCTTTTGTTAGTGCAAAGCGAGCGGGATGGCCTTCGAGAAGAGAGTGCTTAACAATAACTTATTTAATCAATTGTTGCTCAACTAGTCGGGCGTTTTATTGGCTATGTTCTGCCATAACTTATAAAATGGGAATGCGGAATGGGATTTAGGGTAAATGCTTAGGGTAGACTGTCAGAAGAAACCATAAAAAAATGGCAGATGGTGCTTGAGTGCATGCGATGTTTCGCGTTATGCATAAGAAAGTTATGAGACGTCCTTACACAGATATTCTAATTTTGACGAATCGCCAAAAAATCTTAATGGATTCTACCCTTAACGTTTCGGCATCGCAGATGAGGTAAAAAACGGTAGACTTACAAATTTTCCATCTTCACCTTCTCAGTTTATTATACATTACCTACTGCTTGCGTATCCTTTTCCCACTAAGTTGAGAAGAAAAAAAAAGGGCTCGAACATATACATAAAGCATATTCAATATTCAGAACTAAAAATGCATACGTGCTAAGAATTAGAAATTATCAGGCAATTACTAAAGCATCGCAATGATTCGTAATGATTGTCAGATGATCTGACGAAAACATTTATGTTATTAGTTTGCCCTGAAGCTTCTATAACTCAGTTTAGATAGTTTTTTCATTACATACTATTACATATTTTAACTAATAAACACGCGGCGCGATAAGTTAAACTTACAACTGAGTATTCACTTTACATAGTGTACAGAATGATCCTGATTTCTTCAATCGCTTTTAAAAAGACGATGTTCACGATGCTTCACACTTTTGTGTTTGCAAAATGCATCATCAAAGGTCGAGGCCATGTTTCCCCGCTTCCGTACTATATGTCCTTCGCTTTATAACATGTAAATGTGTGCATCAGAGACACCATAAATTATATACATTTTTAATTCACCTAAGATCCTAAGACGATTTTGGCCTATCCGCTTATTAATCCGTCCGTTCGTCGTTTATTCTTGGAACGCTTATAGGCGGAAACTTTTGAGATAAAAAGCTGAAGCCTGGCATGTGTACACACTCGCTTTCTGACCATTGGTGGAAAAATTAAAAATGATCATAGCCTACTAAACACCGCGTCAGCACTAGGCAAAAATTGTAATGCAAAGGTCAACCAACTGACACGCCCACATTTAACTAAATGCCTTATAACTTTTATAAGGATTCGCTTGAAAAATGAAAATAGTATCCTCGCTTTTGTGTAGATATGTATAAGTTTTCTAAAACCAAACAAGTTTGAATGGAATTGCTTCGCACCCATTGCTCGAGTAAATCATTCGCAATGCAAGTCACGTTAGTTGCAAACCTAGCTACTCTTGTTTGCATAGTGTAAATGATATTAATTTAGCTTCGTTTCGTAGTCGAGATAGGTATTCCTGCCTATTATACATTGCTTCAAGCCGATTGCGATTTCAGTGGTGCACTAATTGAGTTATTGGGTTATCTGTATATTCCTTCTTTTTTTTTTTGAAAATAATACTTTGAGACTTCTTCGATGAAAAAAAGAGAAATCTGAAAACATGTTTTTGAGTAGCTTTCATAGGTCCAATGTATATGCAGCCATACGATGTCCGTTAACATGATCACAAGACAAATCGATTTTCAAAATTCGATGAAATCGGAAATTCTTCCGAAAATAGATGCAAGAAAAAAAATATTAAAATTATTGAATTTAATAATATTTAAATGACACTAATTCGTTATAGGGATGCGAGCAGTTCCATGACACCTCGACATTAGCTAAAAAACCTGTGCAAGTGTCTTACGCAAAAAAAAGCAAGAACATTATAATAGGCCAGGGTCCAGCGCAGATCTACACGCTTAATACAGTTATTCATATGATGATTTTTCAAAATACTCTGTTGTATGGGGGCTGGCCGAACAAGTGGTCCGATCGGAATCATTGTCAGTAGAGCTCCTCCTTGGGCAAAAACATGTTGATGTACCGAATTGCAACAAAATATCTTAAAAATTGAGACCTGTAGGTTGAACACAAGTATACACGGACAGAAAAAGCTTAGATCAATGCGGAAAATGATTCTGAATCGATTGATATAAAAAAAAGTTTGTCTGCTACAAACGTAATTTATCCTTGTACTACAAGTGGTGTAGGGTATTCATCGAATTTGATGTTTTTTTTTTAAATTACAACTAACTTGTTGCTGCGCTTCACCTACTCTGCTGCATATGTTTCTCGGACTGGTAGAGACCTTCAAACGATTCAGTTAACTCAACTAAATTCCGGATACTTTTTACACAAGCGCACAAGAACATGAAAAATTCATATAAAAGTTTTCTTACTGGTCGTCATATACGCATACACTCTTGATCGGCCTTAATACTCTGCACTCATTTTTTTTTGCATTTTCACGATCACAAAAACTAACAGAAAATTAAAACATCTTACGCCTGTGTTTGACCTAACCAAGCACAGCAACAACAATCAAAAACACTTGTTTGTAAACTGATAATGGAGAGGCTACAGCAGTGCCAAATAACCCCAAAAATTAAAAGATGGAATGTTCGTCGCTAAGTTCTTCGTTCTTCACATCTGCATCCAATTACACGGGGCTACCGTCTACTACCGTGGAATTACTAACCGCTCAACCTAATCGCGGAACTGTTTTCTCAATATTTCTCAGTTCTCGCTTTTAATTATCGATCGAATTCTCGACGGAGAGATCGTAACAAATGCTAGTCTCAACAAGCAAGAAGTCGCAATGAATCTAGTGCCTGGTTTAGGGCATCCCAGAGATGAATTGTGAATTATTTTCCGATCGAAACGCAGCCTAATTGATCATATAATGCAAATAACGATTATAACCGAAAGTTTTCAGTTCGTTTCCTCTTCTCAATAAAGGGAAAAGAAAGATTGACTGACTTGTTTTCAAATCGATTTGATGTTGCAGTCGTTTTCTCTTTACTTTTCCTTTCTTTCACTTTTTTTTCTTAATTTAGTTCTTCAAGATCTAGCAGTAAAATAAAGCAAAAAGGGTTCCGCACAAGGTTCCTCTTTAGATCTTTACCTCGCACTCGGGAATCTGAAAACGTAAATTGAAATAAATATTATCCTCGCTTTATATTAAATATTTTTAATATCTAACGTGCACTTACTTTCATCGGTCATGAAACTGTCATGCAAATTAAAAATAAGCAAACGGAGGCGGCAGTGTATTGCATCAATATAATGAACCTATGTCGTCATATACAAACTTCAGAAACATAACATAATCAGTGCCCAACGTAATTAATATGGCACAAGCATATGCCCGAAGCATAATGCATTTAACATAACATATCTGCATCACCCCAAAAAAGGCAACAACGTTAATATTATAACACAATGCCACTGAGAAAATACTAACTGATAGACTTATAACGCTCATGTTTCTTTTATTTATTGGCGAATTTAGAAAAAATACAAAAAAAGTAAGCCCTTGTGAGACCAAAGCCTCAAGTGAACTTAGTCGAAATTTTAAGGGCTTAATCACGACTAATAGATAATCGGATAGCTATTCGGCAATAAGAAACGCGAACAATTTATTCGACCCCATCTGCTCGCGTCCAACATAAGAGAGTTCCTTAAGACGATGGAAAAGCGATTCTATTTAAATGATGTCCTCACGAAAGATCAAGACGAGCATAAAACAGATCGCCCAGAAAATCGTTATCGAAAACTATAAGAATCATATCATTATAGTTAAAATCCAAGTCAACACAAAACAAAAGCCAATCTAACCAATAGGCGATAAAGGAGCGCGAATTTTTTCCTAACCATTTTAACCCAAATTCTTCCTTTCCAGAGGAAACGAAAACTTTCAAAAAATTCAAAAATTCAAGTTTATGAAGAAGTGATGAGAAAATCTCTTCTTCATAGATTAAAACTAAAACTAATTATTTTGTTCTATTCTGTGTTGTTGTCTGTCTGTCCGGTTGTTGTTGATAATGATAAGATGTGAAACGAATTAAACGTTTAATCGTACGTGTGTTCGCAGTTAATTGTCAATTGCGTGTGAGAACTTTTTCGAGCGTTAAAATTAATATACAGGAAGCTGGCAAACATAGACCCATAAGTGAAGTCAAAGAGAAAGGTAAAAACTCAAAATTTCTTAGTTCCTGAAGCAAATCACAAAGCTATTGATGGGAAGCCGAACGAAGACGGATAGGGATACATTTATTTTGTCAATTTTTGCTTGCGAGAGCCAGAACGACACCTAGTTAATCCCATAAAATGCATATATCCTTGAGCAGTAGCAAATTTAAAATCTATCTATGCATGTCCGTCTGTGTAGTGGCTGTACTACACTTTGCCTTGGGCATACAAAAACCAACTCATTGATTCCGAATTCGGGAAAAATATTGGAAGCTTTTGCGCACTAGTCGGCATTGAAAATAGGCCAAATCCGTCTGGGGAGAAGCTTCGCGTGCTACGCACACTGTGAGCATCTCTGGGTTCATAAGCGTAGTCATGTCTAGCAAAACAAAAATTTCCTCGTAAGCGATCCTACGACACCTTTAGAGAAATAAAAGACATCGGCCTCGGCCACCCTTATAAGGTATGAAATTTTATTTATTTTTTTTTTTGCATCCTTTATTTCCTTTAAGAAAACGATGGGAGTGGTTATGAAAGATTCGGCCAGGGCCAAATATAATTTTTTTACTTGTTCTAAATTGGATTAGATTTGTCTCTTATGTTTTAGTGAAATTCAATAGCATCCTTTAGAGACGCATGTACGTCCATCTGCAATTTGCAGTCTTTCAGTGGCTCAAATAAAAAAAATAAATAAATTAAAATAATTTAAATAAAAAATCGCATCTTTGTAAATGATAGAAAATGATCGAATGTGAAAACATTCGAAAATATTTTTAAAATTGATCCAAAAGCAAAGAAAACAACAAAATTTTAAAGATGAAACATTTTAAAATATTCATATCAAGACATAATAAATAGTGGTATGATAAAAAAAAAGTCCCGAAATCATTTGAGGGTTCAACGCACAAATCAGCATCTATCGGATGGGCTCTGAGGCGATTCTAAATTCCAGAGGTATGCACGAGAAACCTTGTAAAGTATTCTTGAGCAATTTAAAATGTGCTGGATCAATGCGACCGAGTCTGTCCATCCGGAGGTCCAACAATGCTTGCACTAGGGAAAATCTAACATAGAAAATTGAAAGTTGTTGCAAATATTCTTAACTAACGGGAAAAATATTCCCGATATTGATTTAAAATAGTTGAATATGTGATTGAGAAAGTGATCGGAGATTCCTTTTAAGATCAATATCATTTTCTTCCTTGTTTTTAAGTAATCTTTTTTTTTTGTTTTATTATTATTTTACTTTGCACTAATTGCAAATGGTGCATAAGATATTTGCCTCTCTCTCTGGAAGTAATCCTGGCTTCGTCCAAACTTTTGCTTAGATAAGTTGCCTATGATTTCGTTGATGAACGTTACACGGCTCGGGGCTCTCTTCTGATATTCATTTTATTTTATTTTTAATAATTTCTCTTCCGTTTTTTCTTAAGTCTTCTTCATTAACGAAATAAGTACAAACGATAGGTTTAGATGAATGTATTATATTAACATCATTTCTTTTTAATTTCTTTTCACATTATACGAAAGGACCAATTTTTGTAAAAAAAAAAAAAAATAAATAAAAAGAATGCATAAAACGAATTAAAGTAAAACCTTACTAAACATACAAAGAAAAGGAAAAAAAAAACATTGAACATTTTTGAACTCATTTCTCTTAAAATACTGACAATGATTACACGAAATTGAGGGCAAATTTTTTAATAAATTAATATTTGAAAAAATCCATAAAAAAAAAAAAAAAAAAAACAATAAAGCATTAGAAGTGATTCAAATATGTAATTAAAACAACTCAAGCAAAATCTAAAAAATAAATTTAATGTATACATATATGTATATAGCGATTATTAAAGCCTATGTGTGTATGTAGCTAAATTCAATGACTATTCTATCCCTTCAGCAACACGCAAGAATATCTCTCAATTACCACAAACAAAAAACAAAACAAAAAAAAGAAAACAAAAAAAAGAAAACCAAAAAAACAAACATTATTATACAAAATCATTAAATACACATAACACACGGTAGTGGTTTCATTGTATATTAAAATAATATTAAAGAAATAATAATAATATAATAGTAATAAAATATATTCTTTTTTTTTTTTTTTGCTTGTGTAACAAATAAAAGCGCATAAATGTGATTTTATTAAATAAAGTAGAACTAAACAAAAAAAAAAAAAGGCAACAACAAGAATAACCAAATAACTATTCAAAAAAAAAAGAAGACAAATTAACTACGAGATACAATCGGCACAAAAAATTATACAGAGCTGAGTGTATTTGCTTTAGGGTCTGATCCTCACCAATTTTGAATACCCACCACCAAAAGACAAGATCCGATACATTTATTTACTTTATTTAGCTAAACGCCGCCATCTATGACGTTTGCTTGCTTCGTATAACCAACCAACCCATCAGGCAGATGAGTCGGATGGGGCGTATGAGTGACATAATAATAAAGAAAAAACGAGCAACCAAAACGCGTTAAACAGTTAAAGCGGATGAATCTTAGCTAATTAATCATTCCCGTGTAACCATCGTAAAACTACATTGTTACGTGTGACAGCCAACGTCTGGAGGTGTCGGTTGGAATCGAACTTCGGAACTGATAGTTAATTTGTATCAAATATGTATTGTAAGCTAATGGTAAAACTATTTACTAAAATTCGTTTATTTTCCTTTTTAGTTTAGCTTTATTTTAGTATCGCTAAGGATTAGACTTACTTATGACTGGACTTATGTTCACTTTCAAATATATTCTTTAGATATAAACCAAACAATAAAAATAAAAAAAAAATAAAAACTTACAAATTTTCATTTCTTGTCTCAAATTTCATAGCAATACACGAATTTGCAAACACAACGAACAGTTTGGATGGTCACAGAGTAAAAGTCGCCACCAAAGATTAATCATACAGTGGCGGATGGGATGAGAACTTAACAAGAAGCATATATTTTACAATATCTTTTACTTGTGATTATCATCTCACATATTTTCAGGGCTTTTCTCCACCGTTCACAGTTCACTTGTGAGCTTGTGAAAGACTATTTGGTTTTAACTCAAACTTCTTGTAGAACAATGACTCTACCACTCCGCCATAAAGTCATCTCTTTGCACAGTAAATGCGACATACACTTAAAACTAACTTCATGTTAATAACAAGCATGCGATTAAGATTGAACGATTATAGGCATAGTATGCCATGGTGTTCGTTGTATCATCTAAATAATAAAGAAAAAAAACGCAAGCAACAATTTTCGAAATGTCGCCAAAGGAAATTTGCAATAATATTACAATTTTCCCATAATTAAGGAAAAATTTGCATAAATTTTCCAACACATCACGAAAAGCCTGACATTGAATGGCACTGAATCGTTACACATATATATATATATATATATATATATAAATAAATACGTACAACATTTTATTGCAGGATAGGCGGTATGCTTCCAAAACTAATTACAACTGCAATACTATTTCTATCCTGAAGTGTAACCATGATTATCTCGTAAATTATAAAGATACGGAACGCCCCATCCGGCCAGTCTGAGGGTTAATTGAATTTCATTTTTGAACGCATTTCTGAGAATTTTAATAAATTACAATTTTGGATTAACTTCAATATAAAAGATCGATATATATACACATACAAATATATATGTATGCGTGATACCATATAAACTCTTACGTATCTATTGTAAGGATTGCGAACATTTGAGAATTATTTTTAAATTTTTTTTTTTTTTTGTTTTACCATAAATACGGGGTAAGTAAGAAACCTGTATTCGCTCTTACAAAGCATAATTTTAAAATCTTTGTTATCTCTTTCGAAAATTGTGTGTTCTCCAGCTATTTTTATTGGTCCCATTTTCATTTACGCTCATCGTCACTTATATAAATATTTTAATGTAGATGCAAATGCATTTGGCATTCCAAACGAACACATTGTCTCTTCCTTCGTATAAGCGATACCACGCTGACGTTGGATATAAAAAAGTCTGACATGTCTATGAACATTTAATAAGTAAGAGGTACGGATATGACATGATTTTCAAATTATCTCTACGTGGTACGGCGAATAGAATTTAAAATTCCTCGAATTTCATTACACAACTCTACGGGGTCAATAGCTGTTTTCCTGGCCTTACCTGTATTATGCGTTTTGTTTTTTTTAGGAGGTTGCAAGCCTTTAAAAAAATTTGAAATTTTCTTAATAAATTCAAGGTTAATTATTATCAGTTATTTAGAACATGCCTAGAGGTCCAAACTTGGCATTCGCCATTCAGCGCGCTAATATATATTTAAACGGCCTTCCTTCCGGCAACGTCAAAGAGAGTCGAGACACAATCATAGCGATCTAAGATCTATGCATATTTTCTAACTGTAATGATAAGGAATCCGTGGTGGTGGGTATCTAATTGTATATGTATGTACGTGTGTAAAATGTATACTTTAAGCCATCAGCTTATGTACATGTATAAAGAAATATTAAATTAAATGGAAATATTTGGAGAGAACTTTTAATCGTAGGAAAAATAAATGAAAACCATGTCCCCATAAAAAAAAAAAAAAAAAAAAAAAAAAAAAAAAAAAGAGATATTAGTGCGTAATTACGATGTTATAATTACGCAGAGAAATTAGAAATTAATTAAAAAAGAAAAAATTATAAATAAATTAAATTAAAAAAAAGAAGCATTTGTGTTTTATTTGAAAGTCATGACATGAGGTAAAATATTTTCATATAATCTCACGTCGATTTCAAAACAAGTCAGACTCTGCGCCCTCTTTAACACATTACTGTTTAATTGAGAGATTGGTGCAAAATGAAAGAAATAGGGAAGCGACCGTAGTCTAGTGGATGTGTGCCGGTAAGTGCTATGCCTTCAGCGACTGAGCACTCACTACAACTGCGGCCAAAGTAAAATCGACCGCGTTGAGATTTAAACCCGCAAACGCGGACATGGTGATTACGATCATTGCCTATTGGCCTAATCATGCGGATTAAACTATCGACTAAGTCAACTAGACGTGTTTACAAATCAACTTACAATTGGCAAAAGAATGTTTAAGTACTTTTCTTGCTTTTTACATAGTAAATTTTTCAGGTTAAGTTTGATGAGCTTCTACATTAAAAAAACCATAAATAAAGAACGGGAAGTGTTTGTACATAGGTTGTGCTATCCACCTTTATTACTGAAGCTACTGGCGTTCCAAAAATTTTATTAAAATACTCTTTAATACAATGCATATTCATTTTTAAAAAAAAAACAAAACAAAAAACTACTTTGCTCTTGTCTTTTATGTTCATTACTTGGATCATGTTGGCTTCGCATAAATGTAAATTTCGCAAATATATTGTCTTTACTCTTAATCAGAATGTCTTTCCACCTCGCGATGAACGTGTCATTCTCTTAACACCACGACTATCACCTGTCACTAAACTAACAAACAAGATCTAAAACAAAGATCTTGACCTGAGATTCTTTTCCTTTACTCTCACCCAAATTCATTTTATATGCGCTCACATAACATAGAGACAATGAGAGGCAACATTAAAATGATATTTTGTTCTTTACGTTATTTATTGAATTATTTTTCCAATACTTAATCATTATGCATATTCTTTGAGCGTTTTATGTTAACTTTATGCGGATTTTATATTAAGAGAGTGTTTTCATATTTTGGCAGAGGCAAAGGCAAATTGAAAAAATGAAAAA
This sequence comes from Glossina morsitans morsitans, assembly GCA_001077435.1. Taxonomy (NCBI): domain Eukaryota; kingdom Metazoa; phylum Arthropoda; class Insecta; order Diptera; family Glossinidae; genus Glossina; species Glossina morsitans. The sequence continues at coordinate 42,598 of CCAG010001205.1, read as the reverse complement.
AATGCAGACACATACATGTCACGTAGAATGGACTTAAGCAGACGAAACTTATCCTTTAATTTTAAATTGTAGTGTAGTAAAATACAAGAACACGCTATTATTTAATTATATTATTGTGGATCAAGAATTTATTACTCTTCATTCATTGTATTGAATGCAAAATACATTTCTACATATAAAATAGTAAAAAAAAGAAATTTTTGAACAAAATTTTTTAACAACATCTTCTGCTTTTCTTTTATGTATTAAATACACACACATACACCGATTTGCAAACAGAAAGTAATCAATTTCTGATTAATACATAAACTTAAACTAAAATTTGAAGTTTTGTTATGAGTAAAAAAAATTCACTTCGAAAATAATCTAGAAAATGTATACATTTTTTTCGTTTATTAAACAAACCCTCAAATGTCACTCATTTAATCCCAGCGACTTTTCTTAGCTTTGCGCTTTCCCGAAGTTCCATCGGTACTCGAGGTATTACTGTCACCACTACTAGTGCTACTATTCGATTGTATTGCTGGAGGAGGCGGCGGTGGTGGCGGTGGCACGGGCGCCGTGAATACTCCTGTCTCGGGTAGAGTTTCTTCCCAGGTGCGATCAGTAGAGGGTCTAAATTGTGACATATATTGCGAACGAAATGCTTCGCGCATAGCAGCATAACGATCTGTGGCCGGTCCGGCTGATGACAATGACTTGCTGGTTGATGAATAACTATTAAGGCTAGGGCTGCTGGAATTCGCATCAGCTGTAAACGATTTGGCACGATAACCTAAACCAGTGCCACCGATAGACGGTTTTTTACCCTTGCCTTGCTTGAAACGAGAGCTACGAAACCATGAACTTTTCATAGCCAATTCCATTAGGTCATCCGGTACTTTTTGATCAGCACCTTCCAAATTACGAACCAAATGCCCAGCAAACTCTTTATCCTTGTCGGTAACTAAAGTGTAGGCAGTTCCTTTTTCTCCAGCTCGACCGGTACGACCAATACGATGTGTATGTGTATCGATGTCACGTGCAATATCATAATTGATCACATTTTTAATATGCGGTATATCTAAGCCTCTAGCTGCCACATCCGTAGCCACTAGTATATCACATTCCTTTCTTTTAAACTCTGTTATAACCTTGTTCCGGTCGGCTTGGTCCATATCGCCATGCAATAGCAAACAACTGTATTCTTTAGCAAGCAAATTGTTTGCTACAGTTTCAGCATCGACCTTTTTGGTAACAAATATCAAAACACTGCCTTCAGAAAGGAACCGCACCAAATTCAAAAGCAACCAATTCCATTTTTGCATAGGATTTGGGAATAAAAACACATGCTGTGTAATGTCTTGGTTTGCTTCGTTGAGATCACCTTGCACTATACGAACTGGATCGGTCAGTACATCGCGGGCTAACCGTTCAATACGTTTCTTGAAGGTAGCTGAGAACAGAAGGGTTTGACGATCTGGTCTAACGTGATTGCAAATAGAACGCACCTGACATTAAATATAAACATTCAAGTCTTCTTCACAATTACATTATCAAAAAAATAACTAACCTGGGGTTCGAATCCCATATGAAACATGCGATCGGCCTCATCCAATACTAAGAATGTCACCCTTCTTAAATTGGTAGCCTTCATCTTAACCATATCAATCATACGCCCAGGAGTGGCTACAACAATCTCAGCCCCTTGCTCTAATGCCTTACTTTGTTCCCATTTGGAACCGCCTCCATAACAACAGACCACGTTAATGTTGTACACTTTGCCGAATTTTTTAGCTTCATTATAGATTTGCAGCGACAATTCTCGCGTTGGTGCCAAAATCAAGCCAATGGGCCCATCACCGGCATTCAATTCGCGTTGATCCATTATGTGCACCAACATCGGCCAGATGAATGCAGCCGTTTTGCCAGAACCCGTTTTAGCAATACCGATTATATCTCTTCCCCCTAAGGCGGCTGGTATAGCTTGCGCCTGAATTGGTGTGGGTTGCGTGTATTCAGCTTTTCGGATAGCTTTCATAAGACTTTCATCGAAGCCAAAGTGGCCAAATGACGTAACCGGCTTAGGCGGTTCGGGTCCGGTCACTTTAACTCCTAAAGTTTTACGCAAATCTCGCACCTTCTCTTCACTTAAACCGAAAATATCTTCATGTGGAGTATAAAAATTCTTCTCGAAAGGATCATAGTCAATTTCAGAATGATAAATTGATGGCAAAGGATCTATATCCTTCTTTTTGGGAGGAGCAATAGGATTGCCATCTTCATCGTAATCAATTTCAATATCGGAACCATCATCTCTTAAGCCGGCATTAGGATTTTCCTCCATGTAACGGTAATAGCTTTCCTCATCGTCTTCTTCGTCAATATCACCTCGCACGCCCTTTGAATTGACTACCGATGACTGGACTGGAGTGGTGCTACTAGAAATACTTACCGTAACACACTGTTCACGCCTAGCTTTCTCTTTTTCTACTTGCTGTTCAATGCCGGCCATAAATTGATCTAAAGGGTCATCATCGGAATCGTTATTTTCTTGCTTTCGGCGAGGCTGCGGCCCGGGGGACCCCGGTGCTGGTATATAAGCTTGCTCCGGCACTTGTTCGTCATCATCATCAAAATACTCATCCTCAGTGCAAGCTTTACGCTTGCCTAGGTAATTTTGGGTATTGGAATACTGACTAATAGATTCCAAAGTTGAATAACCGTACTTTGAAGTACCTGAAGCGTTATTGATGACTCTATTACTACCCTTTTGATAGCCTTTGTGGTTCAGTGAGGAGGGTGGCGGTACAGCATTCATCGAAGTCCCACCACGATTTGTGGATGATTTGTATGGGTAGCCACCGCCACCAATGCCACGATAATTGCTCATATCAATTGCTTTTTAGTGCACGAACTCGATTTTCCCAAATGCAAATAATTGAATAAACTCTGCTTTAATTTTCCGGTCAATAAAATACTTTCTTTCGCGTATGGGACCGTGTTACCAATAGTGATTTTTTTCCCCAAAAGTCAGATTTCTAAATCCCTTAAACAAGAATATAGGAATTACACAAAACAATATATAGTGCTCACACAATGATGGCGTTGCGTTTTGGGTAAACGCAAGCTTCTGTCAAATTTTCAAAATTTTTGCGTGCGTGTTTTTTGATAGGCAAAACTATAATGTATTGTCGTGAAAATAAAACATAACATATGGTCAATATTTTAGTTCTTGCAGTGATTATTTGTATTTAGCAAAAAAAAAAAAAAATAGTGCTGTAAAAAAAAAGAAACTACAAGGAAAGAGAAATTTAATTAAATTACATTAAGAAAATTAAATCATTTAAAATAAAGTAAAACTAAATTGATATGGAATGGAGAAACAACTAACCAACACGGTATATAACCAATTTGGAAATAGTTGGTTGCGAATTCTATTATTTTTGTGTGCAGGGAATTCACAGCAACATATTCTATTTTGCCGATTTTTGAATCAAAAATGTTTATTATTAAATTTCAAAGTACTAGGTTTCGTTTCGTATTTTTAAAGTCGAGCAAATTCAAAATAGAATGGCACGCCCGACAAGACATTACTCGCCTTCTAATTTTCGGCGCCAAATATATCGTGTGAAAAAGCTTATTATTATATTAAAAAAACTTTAAAGAAAACGATATCAAAATTGACGAAAAGGTTCTTCTCGACAGCCAAATCAGTTGACGATTTTACATGAGCCTTTCAAGAATTATGTATTGTCGAAAACTCCGCAATGAGTAGAAATCACGAACAAGAACGCTGGGGTATCCGGACATTTTTATATCATTGCTTAGTTAATTAGTTTTTCATCATAGAAAATTGGGAACCAATTTTTACTCTTACTGATAGAATTTTTTTTCTTTTTTGCAAATGTAAAATATATAGACATATATATAATGTATTTAGAAAAAAAAAGGAAAAAATTATGAGAAGAATAATATCTGTTGGTTGTAAAAAGAATATTTTATTTGTATATTTGAAGTTCAGAGAGGAGTTTCGTTCCGTTTTGCATAGCAAAGAAAGTAGCGGAAGAAAACGAATTAAGCGCAGCTGAAATAAAAGAGAAAAAACAGCTGTTTCTTATTTGGAATAATTGCAGTAATTCAAAGAACACAAGTATCAGTAAAAATGGTAGAGAAGAAAGCGGCCGAAGATTATGCTAAACTGTTTCAAAGCATAAGTCTGGACAAAGAGGTCTTATATATATATTTACAATATATGCAAATAATTAAAATTTTTATTTGACAAATTGAATTTACATAAAAATAGGTGAATCCCATATACATGAATATCGAGGATATGTTGGCACGTCTGGATGAACTGGAAACGTTGTTAGCTAACGTTAGTTAATTAAATGGAATTCAATTTTTATTTTAATTTTATTTATTTTTGTTTCCGTAGGTGAAAGCTGAAAATAACATTATCGTAGATCAGTATACAAGCAATATTGTGGGTTTCGCAAAAGAATTTCGTATATTAAAAGAACGCATTGATACATTAGAAAATTTTGTCGGTTTGGTGAATAACAACGTGAATGAAGTGGAGAAATCCTTAGATATAGCCGAAAATGAGTTAAATATTACAGACTACAGTTTAAAAGGTTTAATATTTAAACCTTTTTTGTCTAAAAGCAAATCCAGTAATCAAGTTTCGTTGGATAGTTCAATCGAGGAGAACATAATTCCAAGTAATATTAAAAATAATGAATTTCACCCGGTACAGATATTCAAAACCGATAACTATTTTAAATGAGTTGTGGTATTGACATTTTGGATGCAGTTGGTTAAGTTTACCATCTAAGAAAGAAATCAAACTTTTCGAACTTTTGCTAAAATTTTAATAATGTCTGCTTCTCATCATAGGGTATATACTAGATCCGGAAAGAATGTTGGCGAGGCACAGCAGTAAAGCAAAACATCGTACATTGTCGGTCCGTTTACGACTTCAAATCGCAATTGCAATCTGAACTTTGTTAGCAAAGCGGTGGTAGCGCCTAAATATTTTCTTTGAATTATTGTTTAGTTTGCTTTTGTTTTTATAATTATTATTGCCTCGATCAATGAATACTTGCCTTTATTTTTCTTAAAAAGATTACCTGCATCTTCCTATTTGTTGTGCCTTGCTCCCATGTCATTAAGCATTACCTAGTGTTGACACATCATTAAGTATTAAAATGTTGTCCATCTAATTTACGTAGTCTACTAACGCAAAAATTATTAGCTCAACTTCATAAGATTCACAAGTTTTTCAACTTAATATAATGAAAAGCTGAGGTCTGCCTATATCTTACATTTGAAATTGAAAAGAGTATTACGTAACTTAGATTTCCTTAGAAAAGTTTGAATTAAAATTTTATTGTTGAATTTAAAAATTACTTTTTTAATATTTATTGGTCAGCCATTACTTCTTTTATATTTGAGAAAAAAAAAATTATCTACAGATTGCATTATCTGTTTAATTTTTAAGCTCAGCCACAGGTACTGTTTTCGGTCTAACTATTGAATGTTCAGTGGTGCTGGTTTTTTCCTCATTACCTTTAGGTTTTTCGTAAATCACACCAGTAAGATCTTCAACTTGAACATCTCGTTTGGGTTTATGCTCGTGATTCTTTACACTAACATCTTTTTTGGGGTCTTGTTCTTTGTTGTCGATTTTTTCTCCTTTAATAGACTCTTCAGAATGATGGTATTTCGGTACCAAAGGTACAGGTACATCGCGTTTATGTTGAGGTTTTTGCTCTACAGTCTTTCCGAGTACAGCCGGACTATCCGCTTTAGCAGGCACTTGCACTACAGATTTCTCTAAGGCAACGCTTGCTTTTCCTGGTGCTGCTTCCGTATGCTCGGGTTTATGATCGCGTTTACTTACATGATGTTCGTGACCATGCGACAATGCGCTGGGTTTTGATTTTTCTTCAGATTCCTTTGGCTTGGTGTCAGTAGAAACGGTCGGGTCAATGGGACTGGGACGCTGCAAACCGCCATTGGAGGAGGTCGTGAGTGTAGGCTTCGCAGTGCAATAAACGATGAAAACAACCAAGAGAAACTAAAAGGAATCAAAAGTTTCTCTAACTTACAGTATTTTGAATATATTTGCAAAACTCACATAAATTTTCATTTTATTTTATATATTGTATATATATATATATATATATATTATATGTAAATTTTTTTTATTTACTTAAATCTTGTTATCCGTAAGAAAGTGTATAAAATACTAAGTCACTGAAGACTAAATTACAAAATATATATAATAATTCTTCTCAATATTTAAAAAAAACAGTAAAAAACGTTAATACTTTTCGCTTCTATTTATATTTGTTTTATTTTATTTATTAATTTTATTTATTTTTTTTGTCGATGCTAATGAATTCGAAGTACAGTGCTAATCAGTAACAATCACGGTTTTTTTTTTATTTATTTATTTTTTTTTTGCAAAAGAAAACAAAAAAAGGTTGTTTTTATCAATTCATAGTAAACATGTTTATAAAAATGAACCAAGTTTAACCAATATATTAGTGATCTTACATAAAATAGAAAATCTCTAATTAATGGTACTTACCTTTTGTACTTATTTTCGCGTATTTAAATAATAATTTATGAATTAAAGTGAGTTTTTATTACTTTTTTTCCTTAAAATATCACAAAACATACAAAGAACACAAAGAAATTTCTCAAGAGGTTACAAATGTGATTATAAAGTAGTTTGCTGAAAAATAGCAAAAACAATTGGAATTAGTCGTGCTGTTATTCAAACTATTAGGAAAAATTACAATAACAAAGATACCACAGAAAATAAGCAACGATCAGGCCAACCAAACAACCTTACAGAGCGTCAAAATGGGAATATTACCAGAATTGTCACAAATGAACCCAAAAACGGCCTAGAAAAATATAAGCCAATTGATATTCATCTCGAAACCGATCGAAACGTTTTATGATCCAACGATTTTCATAATTTATTATTATTAATTTTTTTTTTTTGTGTGTGGACTTCATGAGGCTAGCGCATGAACCCATAGTCCAGTAGGAATTCAATAACACATTTTTTCTAAATTTTTTTTTTTTAAAACGATCGTTGAACATTAATAATCAAACTGCCCAGCAAATAAAACAATTATCAAACACTTCCCTGTTTGTCCAACTTCAGAGCAAAAGCCCAAAAATTTTTAAGAAATTTTTCATCACTTATGAGTAAGTAACGTTCATGTAAGTAAATATATCATGATAATTAAAATTACAATTTTTCAACAAATTGGCGGCATTACGTGGGCGAATACGCCCATAAATATATAGTTGATTCAATTTTAATCCATTACCTGTGACCTAATTTACAGCTAACTCTTTCACTTCAAAGACCAAGAAATTCGAGAATGTAACGTTATTATTATTTATATGTGGTAGAGAATTGAATTTATAGTCAGTTCTCGAATAAAAAACAGTGCAAAGTGGGCAAACTACATACCTAACACATAAAAAATTTAAAAATATATAAATAATACTTTTAACATTCATTTAACATTTATATATATATCTGTACATATTTATAATCAAATCGTCTGTCAAGTTTATTAAGGTTCAAACATAGAACCTCGTGTTCACATTGAACCTATTTTACTCTTCTCAGTAAGTCATCTCTTGTTGATTTGCTCACTCACAGAGGAAGAAGAGTTTTTCAATTTTTATGATAAGCAATAGTGTCAGACAGTAAATCTATCTTATCTTCGCTTTACAATCGGTTCCCCCAGGTAAAACTCACTCTTACATATTAAAAATGAGATCCTTGCTTTATAACCTCAATTCTGATACATTTTGTTTTCACTTTCACATGGATATTCTCGACAACAACACTGCTGATAAAATTGCATCTTCTAGACCATCGCAATTTAATGATCGTGCTCTGATTCCTGCAAACCTGAGGGCATTCGACAAAAAAACATTCAGTTCTCTCTTGATAGCAGTGATAGAATAATTCGCCTTACGATCGTCATATATACTCTTTATTTTCACAAATAAATAAAGCCCCTTGATTTATCAATTACGGACTCAGACGTGACACTATTTGTCTTATTGACCGGCTGATGTTTAATGACACAAGATGTTACGATCATCTATTCAAAATTAAGAGTCCACTATCTCCTGATCATATCCTATTTGTCTGTCTGCCATTCCATACTTCGCAAATTGAGTATATGCGGTCTTGGTGAGGACAGCATTGTTGACATTTTGCTTTCTCACAATTTAAAAGATTATAACGCAATCTTTTCTTTTTTTAAATCATGTCATCAAGACATATAATCGTTTACAGTCAAATTGTGACTTTGCTCTCTTTTACACCTAATATGAAACTTTATATCCATGTGCTGCATTACTTTTTACACAACGGAATTTACTCCTCGCTGTTCTGTTCCATCCTACGTGGCGGACGAGTAATATGCATGTTTTAAAGAATATTAAAAAAAAAATGAATAAAATAACGTGGCGGACATATAGCACACAAAATTGAAAAGACTAATCAAACAAACACTAAAACAAATAAATAATAATATTATTTATCGGATCTAAGGCCCAAACAATGAACTCTGTGTTCACATTGGGCCTTTTCTACACATCTCAGTGAACTTTCAGTTGTTGGTTCCCGAATAACAAAAGAAAAACAAGAAGAAGACGAAAAAGAAGAAGAAGAAGAAGGAATGTAAATAACAAATATCTGGTATCACTGACAACGCACTTTATGGAAATTGACGTACAGAAAACGTTGGCTCTGACGGTTATGATAGCATTCTGCTTGTAAGGAAAAACACAAAGATCGCAAAATGTTAAAATATTTGTGTGCATTGTTATTACTGTATATAGTAAGTGTGTATTTGTTTTACATTACAGTATTATTATTAATTTAAGGTAATTCTTTACATGAAAGTCTTATGCGTGGTCAGAACTTACAACCCAAGATTGCCGTGAGCTGGGCTTCATCAAGAATCAGTTAATGTGTTCCAGTTGTGAGAAATTAGATGATTTTGGTTTAGAAACTTTGAAGCAAGTATTGAATTCAAATCTCATAGAAATGAAATAAGTGTTTTCGTAATTTTTTTCTAATTAAACACTAATGCAGAGCTCATTGTCGGGAGTGTTGCACCCTCGATCAATTGCCTGCTGCTCATCGTCGCTACCCTATGGCCATATTAGAAGTTTGCACTTGCAAATTTCGTGCATATCCTCAGATACAGGCGTTCATCAAAAGTGGTCGTCCAGCGAAATTTCGCAATCTTACTATTCGATATGTACGTGGCTTGGATCCTATCATAAAACTGTTGGATTCGAATGGTAATGTAAAAGAAACGTTATCTATAACTAAATGGAACACCGATACCGTGGAGGAGTTCTTTGAAACCCATTTAGAGAAACATGAATCACTTGGAAATAAGCAATCTTTTAGTGTGATTGAAGAAGAAGACGATGACGACGATTTCCTAAAATCAAATATGGTTTGAAAACGCCTATGCACATAGAAGTGATTTTAGTGTCTTAAAATAAATATTATATATTTGTTTATACAATTTCATCTATAACATAATAAGTGTTTTAGGTTAAAATCAAATTTATTATAAAATCGAAAAGCTGTTTGATTGAATATGATTGTGTATTAATTTTGCTCTTTTAAGATTGAAACAAATTATTATTAAAAAATAAATAATATATTTTCATTTTTCATTAATTTCCTTAATTATATTTTTATAAGTTTGTCTTTTTTTTAAAACGTAATGTTAGTTAATATAAGTTACAATAATGTTAAAGGGTTCGTTAGCGTTACATGTTCGTAGTCTGGTAGTCTTTAATTTCTCGATAAGAGAACATTAATTGTAATTTGTTTTTAAATAAAATTCTGTGAAAGTTTTATGAAAAGAAAGAAAACTTTTTTGTTATGGCATTTCACTTCCATTTGCCTGCATTCTTGAACGCGTTCCTGACGTGTATGAAATTAATACACACTCTTTTTTTCCAAAGATAAATACGGCCATAATGGTAATGGGCGGAAATTGGGTTCGCATTTTACATATGAAATCACTGAAGGCTGATATGAAAAGGTTCGGCTTAAGTTAAAGATTTAGCCACACTATTATGCATTCTTTATTGTTACGTCCACTGACAGACTATATTCATTGAGTATAGCATTTACTTTTCCTTTCTTTTTTTTTTTTTTTTTTTTTTTTAGTTTCTGTGATGTCTGCATATATGCAAAGAGCAATGCTTACGATTTATCCAAATTTGTTATCAAAGCACCGTCACTGCAAATTGTATTATGATGAATGCTTTGTGACGGAAGGTTCAATTGGCGATTGGAATTGATTTCAAAGTGGTGCACTAAGTGTAAGAAATAAAGAAATTATTAAGGCTGCAAGCGGGATTTTGATCATTATAGAGTGAACATTAGAAAAAATTTGTACAATTGGAAAACTTGGATTACTATGACTCAGGCAAGCAGTCAATTGCTGCACTTCATTTTCTTCCCCTATGTGTGAAGCATGTGCATATAATTTATAAATGTGGGTCGCCCGTCATCGGCAACAGATTTGAGTACAGTAACAATATTCTCTTTATTTCTTACACTTGGGCGTCTTATTAAAACGGGCCGATTGTGAAACGTAAGCGTTTTTCGTTAAACGTGTCTATTGGAACGGTCTATATAACAGTGCATTATGGATAGTCTTTTCCTTTTTCTTGTTTTTCAAGTTGCGTGGCCGAAAATGAAGCTTGGTTATCTGCAAACATTTTGAGGGATTGGGGTATCGAATCTCAAAAAAAAAAAAAGAAGAAGCAAGGAGTGGTTGTAAAGTTTTCGTTTAAGACAGCCTATATCCCTCCCATATCTATCATTTATTTCCTTTAAGCCCAAAGTCCATGCATAAGGTTAATACGTGAGAGCGTCAATGTTTTATTTCTAGAACTGGCTCTTCATTATTAATAAATCAATTGTTTTATTCTTAATTACGTTAAATTATTTGTTCAACTTTAAAAGCCGTTTTTTTATATTCAAAAAATTTGAAGATGCTTTTTAATTCACTTGAGACTAACCTTTACTTTAGAAACTTGAAAATACATATAAGAAGACAATCTAACAACAAATACAAATATGATTATAACTATTTATAATATAAGCAGATAAACTAAAAGTAAATTTGTGTGTGTCTTAATAACATATACAAAATAACTAGTGCTGATAACAGAATTCTTTATTCTTCATTTTGTTAATACTACTGAAGGGGTCGTTGATGAAAAGAGAAGCGTTGATCTCTAATGCAAACAAAATGTGCTTAACCGGTTCCTAGTTTTAATCTTCACTGCACGGAGCCAAATAAAAATATTCTTTAACACTATTTGCGTAAGCCGTTCGCATTATCACGGTTGAGCTAAGGTGATTCATTGGAAATAAGCAAATACCTAATTGCATATAAAACAGATCAGATCAATGCATTGAGATGAACAAAAAGAAAAAAAAAAAAAAAAAATATCTTAAAAAATACCTTGTATCCGTTTTAGTTCATTAGAATCTAACTAAACAATACGGTGTACTATGAGTAACTGATGATTTCAATGCAAGCAATTGTGTGCATTGCTTATTAATAGGGCTTTATAAGGAACTATAGAAACGAGACAATTCAAAAAGATATTTAAAAGGTTTCAAGATACTCTTCACACCGGTTATATACATAAGATTTATTTATATATCCGGTGGAAGCGTTTATAATGTCGTCTGTATGTATGTGCATGAAAAGCAAGATGTGCTGGATTCCAGTTCAATAACTTCGGACTTGATGTGAATACTAATTTTTGCAGTATTTAAAAAGTAAATTTATTGCATTTAAAAAATTCGTTTTTATTTTAGTGATTTTTTGTTGTCTTTTTTTTTTTACTTTTATTTATTTCCCTAACTTGTGTCATTAAATATGAATCTTAATTTAAAAAAAAGTCCAATTTTTGTTTTATTAATAAGTTGCTGAAATCTGGCACACGGGTATGTATATTCATACGTATATCCATATATATAGAGAGAAAGAGAGAGAGCGAAAGAGAGAGAGCGAAAGAGAGAGAGAGAGAGAGAGAGAGAGAGAAATATTTATACCTATTAACATTTAATAAGATTTTATTTTTACGATATATGCTGTACCTGGTAAATTATACTAATACGGAGCGAATAAAAATGTTTGCAGCAGTTCCCACAAAAAGATTGCTACATCGTCTTCTGACTGCCTATATATTTACTATTCTTAAGCTATAAATAACAGTTTTCGGATTTGCTTGCGAGGGTTACGCAATTTTTGCACTAGATAGGAAAGACAGCTTCTATAACCATAAAGCTTGAATCTTAAAATAAATAAATACGCATGTGTTCATTTTGTTGCCTTTATGGCCGCCCGAAAATGACGGGTGCAATTTAAATTTATACCTCGGGGTATAAGACTTGGAAGATAGATATGTTTCCTCAAATCATCTATTATCTGTTATTGGAACAATTGAAATGCGAACTTCCAACTTGTTATATATATTCCTAATTGATAGCCTTAAACCAAGTCTCAAAATAGGCATGTGATCCGCATAATGCCTCATCTACAATGAGCATAAAAAGAAACATTATTTGTAATCTATAGTAGAAACTTCTCTAAGACGTGGATCAGCCAGTGCCGTTTTAAATTTTTGACTTATATGAGACAATAAATGTAAGGAATTTGCTGGCGCTCTTTTGGTGAAACCTCCTATGACCGCTTTACGTAAGCCTAACTGAATTTCGCCACAGACCGCAAATTATTTGCAAACAATTTTATGAAAATCTCTTTTTCACCTCTTTTGGTCGGAGCATATCATTTGCGCACCTATGCTTTAGTATTCAGGTTATATGATCGAGTTTCAGCTTTTTAATAAATATTGTTAAGACTTCGGAAACACTTTACAGAGGTGGATATTGAATGTCTTTTTGTCCATAGCTCTTATGTGAACGATATAGAATATATCCGTCAATAAGTTCGTCCGCTAACATGCAGACAGACATACAGATGAGTATTGTATACGATTTTTAGATAGTACCAACCTTCAAACGAGATTTGTGGAAAAGTAGAGTTTGAAAGTTGGTACTAGCCAGTTACATCCTGATAAATAATATCGTGCACGTTGAATGACCATAACTCATCCCCATTCAGACTGGCCATCGAAAGTCAAGATTATCAATAAATTTTCATCACAAAATTTTATCTCCCGTCGTATTATTTATATAGCAAAAAAGCAAACTCGCACTGTTTGATTACGAGATCATCGAGATTCGAGACCAAATCGTCTCAGTCGCAGAAGGAAAGCAGAGGCGAAAGATGCGATTCTAGCTTCGTTAGTAAGGTTTTCAATTAGACCGGTATGAAAGGGATCTCAGCATCGAAGTGTTGAAGGTTGTGCCTTATCTTCATTTTCCGAAGTAAAAACAAGACGAACTTGCCTCCTTCGACTTTGAACTTTAAGAACATATTTACATGAAAAACCATGGTATCAGTCAGCATCAGTATTATCACATACATTGACATCAAGTATTTTAATCAGGACTAATTATACATTTTACAATTTCACATAATCGGGTGAGATAATGAGTAACGAGACTCTTCAATCGCACACAAAGGGTTTAAGCAAATATCATAAATGCAAATAGCACTCCTTGCACGCACAGCATTGATGTGCAGGTATGTGTTATATGCGTTGCTTAAAAGGAATAAAATGTAATGCAACGACGAGAAAAGTAAAAGCTTTATAAAATTTTATCGCTTAATCTATCAAATAATTTACATAGCACATAAACATAGTTAAAAATGTATTTCCTTTACGTTTAATCCTTTTGTCACTTTGCTGTAAAGAAATGTAAAAATGTTTGCATTCTTCGTGACATCGTGTGACAAACCTGTATAGGCCCCCCTTCGTCAAGTGAGTCACTTTTCTGCAAGGAAATATTATAATAAGGCCAAAAGGGTCGGAGGGCACAACCGATAAACGCATGTCTCATTGTAAGGCTGGGTCGTTCGGCAGCAATGGAGGCTTTCACTTGTTATCCAGCAAACACTCGACAGACGTTGACACTCGAGAAGTGCACGTGCAAAAACGCTTGTGGAGATGTACTGACTATCGAAACCTTCTTACTGGACACGCTAATGCTAGGCTATGCTATTCTGCACCCTACTCTACCGACGGTCTCCTTCATCCCATTATCTTTTTGCGGGAGATCACAAAGATAATCTAGGATCAGGATCTAATAAATCGTGATATAATCTTTGGAAAGATCGAAAAGAAATTATTGGTTGATCAGTAGATGGCCTGCGAATCTGATTCGGTGATTTTGTTGCTTGCAAATGTCACATGTGTAGAGATATACTCTGAAACTTGTTTACCCGTCTTCGGCCAATAGAAAAACATTTTTAGGCGATGGATGGTTTTGGCGCTCAAAATAGATGCTCATGAGCCAGTTTAATTAAATCCTTGGTAAAGTCAGTTAGAACCCATAACTTTCATTATTTTTATTCTTGAACTGCATATTCCATAGCGTACTCAATTAGCTTATAAATACAACGATCATTGATCTCTAGGTTAGATAAATATTTCAACTTAACCCCCAATCGATCTTTTAAAAAAACATGTGGCTGGGATTGGAAATCACCGGAAGTGAAATCAATTTCTGTAGAGTCTATTAATTCATCCAAAAACAAGTTACCCAAACCTAATTTCATTGAAGTCTTTGAAATAAATGCGGGACAACGAAGCAGGCACTACGTATACGCTACCCTTTCGATGCTTTAGGTGTGAAAAATTGAGACTCTGTAACTTTGATGACCATCAAGCCAATTGATCGTGGGAAGCGTGATATGTAATAACTTCAAACTCATGGCCTTCCACATAGGCTTGGAACTTTTTCATTGTCAAAAAGGCCGCTTAACATTCTTGTTTTCAGACGGAGTAACTTCTTTGGGCACTATTAAATTTACGACACATATAAGCGAACTTCTTCTTCTCCATTTTCATTAAGTTTAGAGTTAATTCTCCGAATTGACTGGCGCCACATACAATGTGACATCTGTGTTATGGAACACAGTTTAGATTCCCCTGGGCATTCAAAACTGTTGCCTCTCTTTAACATACCTGTTAGGCGGGCGGACGTGGATGCATAATTGCGAACAAAACGTCGACACCAACCACAAACAGGGAAAAATCTTCGTAACTGACATATAGATTTCGGCAGGGCATAGGTTTGAATTGCCTGGGTCTTGTCGAGATCTGTTTGGATGGTGCTATTAAAAGGTCCAGACATTTTACCTGTTTTTGCATACACGAAACAATTTCAGACAATATTTCAAAATACTCCTCAAATTGTCTAACTAAACAAATGCTTGATAGAAGAGGTGAACAGGCGCCATTGTCATGAATTGACATAATGGCCTTTCCTTTACCTTTCCGCTACCTGTCAAACAGTGTTTTTAAATCAAGGCTTGTAATAGATTTTGGCCTTCGTAATCTGCTCAATATCCCACCAATCAAGGGTAGTTCACTGTTCACTTTTCGAGCATCCAAGCATAGCCGAACTTTTCTTGGTTTAATGGTTAGAGTAACAGATGAGGACAAAGGGCTTTGGGATTTCTTTATCACTCCTAGAGTAAGCATTCTATCAATTTCGGCGGAGAGAACTTTTTCAACAACATCTGCGAACAGAAACATGTTTACTACCATCAGCGGTTTTTAAAGAAGCAGCTAAGGTGAGCAAAACAGTGGATAAAGAGTGGTGTGTACTCAGATGGAATGGTTAACCCATCCAATTACGATAAGATAGACGCTACATTGGGTCTCCCAAGTAAAATAATGGGCCGAAGGAGGCCCTTAGTAGGGCTGGATACCATAGCCCAGCACCTAACATCAGCCCGTCCGTAAGAAAGTTTCGATAATCTGTCTACCTCCATAAGGAATTCTTCGCCTGTGATGAAACCCTCCTCCATTACTGACATGCTAGATAGCTTTAGAATGACACGTGTGTTTATCCGTTGTGACATTCAACCTTCTGACCTTTTTCGCTTTATTATAATCTTCCATTCCAGAAAAGTGGCGATATTTATATATATACAACTCCTTACACTAAAAACGTCGCCCACTTAACGTGGTGCCTATATAGTTCTGTTACACGGTGTTACGAAGGACGCAATGACGTTTAAATTTCATTACACGAAAGTGGCAAAGGGCTTGAACTTAAAGGAAATAAATTTTTGCCTACACTTATATACGTATATACCGCGTAGGTTACTACAATATTATGACATACAACAATGCAACTAACTATGTCTGCCCGATGAAATCAGCGGTAGTTAGTCGCTTACCTTTAATGTACGTTTTCACTTTCACCTCGTAGAACAGTATAGAATTATATCTCTGCTCCGGATCAGAAAGCTTTCATTCCTATAAATTTCTTATTTAGTAACAAAAGACACCTTTGTTGAAATGTAGTGGCATCTATCATCTATCATACGAAATGGAAAAGTTGTTTTTCTTATGTTGAGTAAACCCCGTGTCCAATAACTATTTGTTTGCTAATTGCCGGTGTAACAATAAATTAATTGGAATCAGTTACACTGCGCATATTAAGACGATCATGAAAGGTATTCAAAAAACCTTTGGGTGCGTCCCACGTGTCATTGAATTCATACTAACACTAACACTAAAACTAATATGAAAGTAACAAACAATATAGTTAGATCACACATAGGGCCGATGCAAAAAGTCCCGAAATTCTTTACAATAAAATGTTTTCTATGTAAAACCTGTTTACTGTTTTCATTAGAAAAGCAAATGAGAACATTATATGCGACTATCGCCGAATCTATTATAACCACCAGTTTTATCTGAAGAAAAAAAAGAAGAAAAATGAAGAAAGCGAAAACCATGAAATTGTGATGCTCTACAGTGCTGATTAGGCGTAACCGTTTTTCCATTTTTTGGGTATGTAATGTACGCATAGAATGTTTTCCATTGTGTCATTGCTGTAGGTTATAAGTAATGAGCAAGAAATCCCATTGTCTCTCTTGCTTTTGAAAGCAGAGGCGCTCTCACTCTTTCCATGTTGTCTAGTAGTGTAGTAGTACTGATGCCAAATGAATGCATCAAAATTGAACGATACTGAGAGCAATCGTGCCGGCGTGAGTTAGCCGATCGAAAAGAATTTTATAGTCGATCCTGGAAAATATTTGTACATAGATTTATGTCTGCTAAGGATTTTAGTTTACAGCTTTTCGCTTATTGCGTGCGTTGTTATATATAAGCAGATCATAAAAAAATTCCATACTTCGTCAGTGATTATGCATTTCCCCCCATGTATAGGGTTAGATATCTGCCATTCTCTCCTCGACTTTCTGTACGTGAATGTTTCAACAACAGATAGCCAGAATTCTACAAATGCATGGGGTGTTTACAGCGTAAAGCGATTAACTTACTTGTATTTAAAATAACTTTCTTTAACCGTAGTCGGGTCACGTGTATTTATAACAAATGACGCCACGATAAGCCTCATAGTCTCTTATGAGAATAACGGGAATAATTAATAATTAATGTCTTCGTATATAGTTTTTAGTCAAATTTATTTGTTGAAGTTGTGCATATGACAAACTCTGTCGAGTGTTCGGTACGTATGTCACCGGTTAGTTTTACATCTAACAGAAGCGAGGATCGAGGCTTATAGTCAGAAGTAGTTTCCGTATTTGGGAGAGGAAGTTCTTTATAGTCTAAATTCACTTATTTATCCAAACAAGTTACATGTAAACATAAAACATTACACACAGATCACACATCCTTTGATTTCGACTTACGTATGTGAAAATAAAAGAAACTTTAAAAACATAGCAAGTAAGGGAAGGTAAGGCTCTGGCGGCATTTTCCACATTCACCCTACCCTACCCTAAAGAACAACTAAGAAAACAATGGAACATCATTATTAGATGGGAGTGGCTGGTTATGTCCCTATTTATGCACAACGATCAAAGAATCCAGAAAGCAAAGGCGTTCTCAGTTTGTGTGGAATTGCAAGCGTATCCCTTAACCGTGCACGAAATTCCAATGCTTTTGCCAAATTTGTAGGTTATAATTTTATATTTGCGAACAGAAGAATGTTTGAAACAAACATTGCACAGAGATTCCAGTTGTGCATAGACTTTGGTTTCGTTTGTGGCTCGTAAAGAAATCATTAAATTGAATGCAGCAGCAATGGTTCCGAATGGTTCCTCAACATATCCCTGTCCTAATTTGGTTCGTCCTGAGGGCGTTGCAATCAAGAAAAACTACTGCTAGACTAGCTGCACATCTGCATATATTGCATACATTTTTTTAATGTGAATTCTCGATTTAAAGTAAAGTGAAGGAAAACATTGTTGCAAATACGATGTGGAATAGTCAAGGATTTTAGCACAAAGCAGCAATGAGAAGCAAAGGTCAACCTTTTCGTTTCAGGCCTAGATGCCAGCAATTTCTATGGCTGGACAGTTGAACACTAAATGTTTTTGCTTTCAGAAGAGACAGAGACAGAAATGCATAGATATTTATCAATACACATTTTTTGTCTCATTTTTCTACCGTGCCTTGGCCTACCTATAGGGCTTGGTATCGATCGATTCGCATCCAAAACAATAATTAACTTGTTAACGCAATATTAAAATGCAATGCTAGCGCCGACTTTCTTTTTCTAATAAGATTTTTCCGAATACCATTTTCAGTATCACAGACCCTTAGGTATAACCTCATAACCTCAACGTGTAATTCTGAACGTATAACAGTGAAGAGAAGAATTAATATACCGATCATATCGAAGTAGTATATAACGTATTGGAAACTCGTACATATGTGTGTTTAATAGTGCATACGCAACAAACACATATCCGTTTATCAATTTTATGAAAGTTTGCAGAGAGGTAAAGAAATACCAAAGATACGCTAATAAATTCCAATAATCAATGACGAGCATTATGCACGCTTATGTATGGGCATATATACACGTACACCACCAATTTATATGAATAGGTATTCCATTGCATTGTGCATAAACTGCACTATAACCTTTAATCTAAAATCTCTTTCACTTTGTTTTTCGTAATAGAATTGTTTCTCCTATTGTTTGTAGACATTTTTCTCTTTACGCGACACTTTCAGGCAAATTGCTGCTTTCTATTTCACTCTACCATTATACAGCGTTTTTTGGATTCTTTTTTATACCCATCAGCGACGGATGAGTGGTATACACATTTTGTCGAAACGTTTGCAACACTCAGAAGGAAACTTCCGAGAGCCCACAAACTAATATACATTGTTGATCACCATCAAATTCTGAATCGACTTAAGCATGTCCGTCTGTCCGTCTGTGTAATGTCTGTTGTAAACATTCCCCTGGCCGCGAAAATTAAACTGTTAACTGGTTATTTAGCAGAGTCATTCGAAATTTTTGCACGCCGTTTGATATTGAAAATCGACGAAATCGGTCGCCTACAGTATTACGTAGACTGAGAACACCTTGGCTTTTCAAAAGAAATAACAATTTAGTTTTTTGCTCATCACTCGTACATTACAGCAGATAAATCTACGAAAACTTGCATGTGTATTGTGCGGCCAATGCTACAGCACTTGTACAAAAATGCGAAAAATTGGCCACGCCTATCCAATATTAAAGTGTATCAAAAATGTACTTATTTTTTCAATACCTTTAAAACGAGCAAAAGCAGGCTTCATAAACTCCATAAAGTAAACAAAATCTTAGCTAGTTTTAAATTTCGAATGCACTAAGCATGTCCGCATGTTCGTCTGTCCATCCGTCAACTATGTAGTATCTGTGGTAAACATTCTCCCCTTCGGAAAAATGAAGATAACGCGTACAAATTTGCAAAAGAAATCGAAACTATTTTAAGCCGGTCAAACGACACGCCTAGTGCGTCCTCATTCGTATACAACAACAACTCTGGACACCTTCAGCCGCGCCCGTTCAATGCTGTAGAGTATGAAAATTTAGTTCTTTTCTTTTTTTTTTTTACCTTGTGTTAGGGTAACGGTGATGGGTATAAAAAATTCGGTCACAACTGAATATAATTTTTTGACTTGTTTTAATTATTATTAGAAATGCTAATGAATTCATTGAAAGAGAGAGAGAGAGAGAAAGAGAGGTAGATATTGAGAGAGAAAGTAAGATTAATTAATGTATTTATTGTAAGTAAGGTATAATTATTTCTAATTCACGATTTTTATTATATTTAAAAACAAATGGTGGCGTGAAAGAGACAAAAAAGCTATTTTTATAAAATAATCACAAAGCGTTCATAACGTGACGTTGATGCCTTAGCTTTTCTTATCAATTGCTGCACAAATGCTGATAATGCCGAACAATTGCCTGAGTGAGTGTGTGTGTGTATGCGTGTGCGCGCATGTGTTTATTATTTAATTCTATTTATTTTCTAGTTTCTTTATCTTACCCCTGCAATCTTTTGTGCCAGCAGTCGTTACTCATAAGAGTAATTTTTCGCTTTGTTTGTTTTCCTTTACGGATAGATTGCGTGATTTCTAACACATGAATATTTTTCTTTTATTTCAATATAAAGCATTTAAACTCCAGAAAGTGGGAATGGAACACGAGGAGGATCGGGGCAACTTAGTTCTAAGCAAATGCCTGCAGCTATCGTACTTAAGTGCTTTCATAAAATGACGTTTTTTTCCGTCAAAGTAGTCAAAGGATTCTTTTTTTCTCCGTTTATGTGGTAAAATTTTTAAAAGTTTTTTTTTTGTTTTTTTTTTTTTTTCAAAAATAATCTGACACATATGTGTGTAGAAGAGCTTTTTTTTACGCATTTGTACGTGTTCTTAACGACACATGCACATGAGAAAACGTTATGTAAAAGCGAAAGCGAACCAATATTTAGCGTCTAAGTATGGGAATAAATTAATATTTCATTCCGTTCGCAACAGAGTCTGAAAAGGAACGCATCGAAGTACGATTTTATTGATAAATATGAGATTTTCAATTGTTTAAGCAATTTTCTGTTCGTCTAATTTCTTTGGCTATTTCATGATATGTGTAAATTTGGGGAAGCAAATCAAAAATACAAAGATCGGTCAATGTTAATGCACCCGCTCAAAAAAAAAAAAAAAAAAAAAACACCCCAACTGTAATGAACGTAGCACACTCTCTAAATGCGTAGGGGCTAAAAATTCGTAACAAGCAAGCAATCGAGTTGTTGTATTAGTTGTAACGATTCTACTTCTGGATGTAAAAGTTACATAAAAAAGCGGAGACAAAGGCCTAAATGCATCAGGTCCGGATCGCAACGAATTATATAGGATTTATGAAAAAGATCTTCTGTGAGAAATACAAAGAGTAATTCGTAGCTTTACAAGCGCAATGACAAGTTTAATATGCTTCTATCCTTCTGTACGGATGTATGCAACATTTGGAAAAATTTGACACCGATCCACGGTGGTTGGTTGTAGGTTGGTTTGTGTCCAACCTACAGGTCGCAATTTTTGCGGTATTTTGATGAAATTTGGTACCATTGACATGTTTTGGCCTAACGCCGGATAGACGCTATTAAGAATTATTCGGATCTTCGACCATTTTGAAAAGCCGTTATTTGTATAAGTGCGGTGTGGTGTAGGGCATTTACCGATGAGCCTTGGCCCGCTATAGTGTTTCTATTGTGTGTCTACTTGTTCGAGCACCTGAAATTCTCTTCACGGCGCATATGTTTCGTAAATTTGAAAAAAAAAAAATATAATAAATTCATTTTCCTTTTTATATCCTCAGACTACCGTATCTGCAGTGACAGATAACCACGTAATCTTTTCTTGGTAGACAGTTCGTCAACAGGTTACTAAACATTTACTTTATAACATATATTTATATATGAAGACGAATACACATATCACCCTTCGTGCAAAGGCGTGCATTACTTATAACGTTCTTTGTAATGTAAACACAAAGTCAGATATTCTTTTTAGAGCTAAATAAATATGCACATAAATAATCTCTTATACAATAATAATACATAAACATATATATATATATACATGTGTCTGCTTATGCTGAATGCTGATGACTTGAAAAGAAACCATTTAAATATAACGTGGTATAGTTACTAAAGAAGCGAAGTTACGAAGTTCAAGCCTTTTTTTTTTTGGTAATTTTGTATAAATATTAGGCGCTTGCAAATATTTCCGTCAGCGGGAGATACCAGTGCACATAACGATTAAATTCGATGATTTTGGCCTCTCTCTCTCTCTCTCTCTCTTTCTACCTAAAATAAAAGTTTTCCATTTAGTATTATTGGGTTATTCAGCATATACATATGCCTATCGTGGAGCCCTGGCTGTTCAATTTGAAGAGATCTGGTGCCGAAACCCATCGAACACGTTCAGAAGCTTATGGTGATGCTACTCAACAATTTAAAAGTGGTGATTTCGATGTCAATGAGAAAAAACGGCCTGGCCTGGAGAACCAAAGAACCTCGAAAACAATGAATTACAAAATTTATTGGACGAAAACGCAGCCCAAACTCTCAAAGAGCTTTCGAACAGCTTAGCAATCGACGAATCAATTACTTCTAAACGTTTCCATGCGGTCGGAACGATCCGAAAGGAGGAGAAGTAGATAGCTACCTCATAAATTGACTGAAAATGACGTTTCGAACCGTTTCAATATCACGGTTCCATTGCTAGCCAAGCACAAAAAGAAGAATTTTCTGTGGCGTATTGTGAATGGCGATGAAAAGTCGACCTACTACGACAATCCCAAGCGCAAAAAGTCAAGGGTTCGTCCAGATGAGCCATCCATATCGACACCTAAGGGGAACATTCATGGCCTTAACGTTTTGCTGTGTCAGCCAGGTGTAGTGTGTTACCAGCTCCTAAAACCCGATTAGAACTGTTACTGCAGATGTCTATTGACGTGAATTGAATAAATTGGACGATGTATTGTTGCAAAAAAAAAGAAAAAACTAGCAATAGCGGCTACAATGGTTACCACACGAATCGACTGAAAATGTCATTTTGGCAACTTGTTGCAATTGTTGTGAAAGGTACATTCGAAAGAAAGCTCGAACGGCAAGTTTTGTCACACCCAACATACTCACCACACATGGCGCCTTCTGATCACCACTTGTTCAAATCGATACGACATGGCTTGGTTGGCACGCGCGTCCGCAAATTTGAAGTAGTGCGAAACTGGGCCGACAATTGGGTCGCTGCCAAGTCAATACAAGTTCTTTAATGCCTTATTCAAGTGAAAAAATGGCCAACATTTTCGAAAGCACCTAATATATATATGTATATATATATATATATACGATATACTTGCGATTTTTAATACCTCATTTTCCTTTACATAATTGTTACTTGGCATTGAAAAATCGACATACGCTGTATTTAAGGCAACGATGCATTTTATATTTTATCCCGTTATATGATACTCCGACAATTTGCATTTTCTTCTATTTCCGGGAACTTTACCCAATTGTCATAACAAAGAACAAACGTAACTTATCATAATCCATTTATAAGCTCATGTTATAAATGAGCTTTCTGGGAAAAGATGTAAAAGCTATGAGTTCATAATAAGATCAATTATCACACCGTAACCCTCGTCGATCCCTTCCTGAAAAAGAGCATTTTTGAAAAAAAAAAAAAAAATGCATTTCCGTATTAACTTATGGTCCTTAAAAAAATTATTTTGAATGAAAGATGGAACGTTTTGAACGCCATATACGCCCAACTCTTCTTTTACACGATTTTGAAATAACACGGTTCCCCAATATATTTTTTATACGAATTTCTTCTTGAATTCTTATAGCTGACAGTTACTTATAGCCACAGTCGAGTCGAAGATGAACTTCAGCTAGCAACTGCTGACTGAATTCGCGAGATCTTGAAAATGCACCGTTTTTAGACGAAGTTTTTTATTTTAGCACGAACAATTTGCCGGGGAAATTTTTTTTTAAATTTCAATTTTGACTGTGTCTTACCTATGCTAAAACTTGGATATCGGAATTATATAAGCAACTTGAGAAACACAAAACAAAAACGCTGCCAACAGACTCTAGAACAGCTATGAGAGGCCATTAATAACGCGAAACATGTCTGCTGACGATGGCATTTTTGGTCCAGTTCATAACAAACGTGCACGCTGCTTATCAAGTATACGATCTTTCGAGTTGTGGAATATATCGCCAAATTTATTTTCCACGGATTTCCAAGAAATGTACCTGTCGTGTAGAAAAGGAGTTAGATGTATGCCCAAAAACGCAGAAGATACAAAATTTACATTTAAAATAGCTTTCCTGCAGTCATGTTCCAGTTTATATAAGATAAAGGTGCAATAGTTTATTGAGCTTTTTAAGGAACCCCGTACAGCAATGTTGAAAATGTTAGATTTATTCTCTTATAAACAAAAGGTCATTTACCGTCCACTGTTATCAGACCGGTCGACCGGTAATGCTATCATGTGAGTTTGAAATTATGGGCAATTTCCTTCAGTTTATTTACGAAGGACTAATTATTTTAAGACATCGTCTCCATGTTTATGAAGGTTGTAATTGATTTAAAAAAAAAGGATAAAAAAATGGCTGTCAAAATGGTGCTTACGAAATTTGTTAAAATTGATGGATCAAAAAAAATGTTTCGAGACATTTATTATGTGCCTATAGTTGACAATTAAGGGGTTAATAATTCGACCAATTCCATATGTGTACACAGTTTCGAGCAAAACGCGATCAAATTTGTCACTAAACTCAGTTTTAAGTAGAAACTTCACTCGAAAATCCAATTTTGTGTGCCACATAAAGAAGAATTCGCCCCATCGTAAGGTATCAATCTTCGATATTTAAATGATCGTATATGGCGATAAAGAAAAAATTGAAAACCCTTAAAAGGATAATTACTTACCTCGACGAGATATCAAATATAAGAGTAACCTAACCTAACTCAATATGTGTGTGTTTGATTTCAATTCATTTTTCGATATTGTCGCAATTTATAGAGCAAAACAGGCTACCAGGCTACCATTGACAAGAACCAAAATTTCATATCGATACGATTTGAAGAAAGATAAGATAGATCGGCTATATTTTTAATAACTAATGTCTGACCATCTGATCTGATAATTTCGCATGCATTTCTGGTTGAATAGGTTTAACGTGGACGTGAACGTTAGACGTGGAATGGTGAGAACAATCGAATCCACTTCAAAAAAAAACTGATTGCGTATATGGTTGTAAGTAAATCAGTGACTATTTGCGGATATTTATCTGAAATTCAATGCAAAATATTAATTAATATTTTATTATGAAATTTATAATTTATATTTAAAATGTGTAAAATTTCGAAACGACGAGTGGGCTTTTACATCAATTCCAAGGATTCGCTCAAAAGCCACCCATCAAAATTAAAAATTTTCATGCACTTTTATTACAATATGTGTGTGTGTGTGTGTGTGTGTTTGTGTGTGCGCGTGTGCGTGTGTGTGCGTGTAGAAGAAACATACTTTACCTGCGTTCGTTTATTTATTTCTCTTCTTTCTTTGTTTGCTTCTGTAAATCATATTTCATATCACTTCTCATTAAGATTTCAAATATACAGAATTAAAGATTTATTTGAAACAAATAACACACTGTGTTCTGACATTTACATATGAAGTGTATTGTTGTAGTATGTTGTGTATTTTCTCTTTTTTCTTTTCTTGAGTGTGTGGTATAATTATAAATTATTAAATATATTTTATAGTTTATATATGTATATACACATAGAGATATACGCATATACACATACATTTAGATACACATTATATAAAATCGTACATTATATAATTTATACAAATAGAGGCCCGTATAGGATAATACAGGATAAAAAAACATAAAATTGAATCGAAATTAAATTAGATTTAAAAAAAAATTTATTTTAGTATACAATTTCATTCTTAATAAAAAGGAAATTTTTTTTTACCGATTTAATTTTTTTTTTTTGAAGTGAAACTTTTTTTTTTTTTTTGGCGTTAAAGTAAATCATCTCACATTGTGACATAGGAGTGTTGCGTCTAACGCTTTCTGTAGTATATCGGAACGTATACCTCCCTTTTTTTTATTCCTTTTTACGACCCCCTTATTTATTTATTGTATGAATACAGCCGAGTTTATTTTTAAGTGCATCATTTCCTAAAAGCTTATAAATTAAAAAAAAAAAAAAAAAAAAACATTTTTTTTTAAACTTTAAAGTTTCACTTCTAACGAGCACGATGATCACGTACCATATGTTTCCTTTTTCTTAATTAAAATATATCTAATATCTAATAATTATAATAACCATTTTTATATATAAAAAATAGGGAGGAGGACAGGAGAATTTATTATAAAAAGAATAAGAGCAAAATATTGTCGATTTTTTTTTTTTTCTTTCTTAACGAAAATATTATCTGAAGTAAATTTAATTTGAATAAAAAAAATTGTATTTTCTTCGGCATTAGTGTGATGGCACTTTATCCGCCTACTGCACCAACCCTACAAATCTCAAAATTATAACTCATCATATATATAGATCCAAATTATTGGACGACCAACACCGCATGTAACACAGAACAGTATTCCAAAGAAACAGAAAGCTGAAAATTAATACCGGGCTCGCGATTCTCAGTTGGGAATTCTACAAATGGAACCTAACACAACTACATAAGGAAATTAAAATCCAAGCAATCTGAATATTGTCATTAATGACGTAAAAGAGAAACAAGTTTCAAAAATAATTTTGATCGGGCAACCGATGTGTACAAATCGAGGTTCCTCTCAAGGCGGATAGGAGTTCTTTACTTATCATACCCGCCATTAGAGAGAACAGGTTTACGATACTTTCGTTATTTTCCTTCACAACTTCTTAACAAGAAACTTTATCTCATTTTTGGAGAATCTTTTTCGGTTTATCATGGAAAAGTTGATTGTACCAAATTTTAAACCCATAGCAGTAATTTTCTTGCTATACCTCCTCCAATCTTACGTGTCCAGGTTCATCTAATCGAAGCCCGTTACTTTTTTTCTTTTTTGAAAAGTATATACCATCGGGTA
Organism: Glossina morsitans morsitans; assembly: GCA_001077435.1. Taxonomy (NCBI): domain Eukaryota; kingdom Metazoa; phylum Arthropoda; class Insecta; order Diptera; family Glossinidae; genus Glossina; species Glossina morsitans. Next base: position 15,455 of record CCAG010001205.1, on the reverse strand, counting down.
AAAGAGAGCTAGGTGTAGCAGCCAACTGGTACGGATGCTGTTGATCGTCCGTTTATTTTCAATAAGAAAACTCTTATTGTGTGCAGCGAACTAAGTGACCAGAAGGAGGAGTGGAGGAGTTCTTGATCCATGTAACTTAGTGCTTCTTCTTTACATTGTTACTTAAAGGTTAAACGACCCCGGTCAGTAAAACAAACGCTTTCCAACATGCAAATGTAAAAATAATCGATTAATAATCGATCCCTGCTATATATGAAAAGAGAAAGAAAGAAAAAAAAAAAACGATAAAATGCGTAAAATTCAAGGGAGGTGGTGTTGCACTAACGCTATAATAATATACAAGCATACAGGACAAGATGCCAATAATTCGGTCCGTAAAGTACGATAGATTTTTATTTTTAATTTTTTTTTTTTTTGTTTTTCGTTTTTCTTTTACAGATAATAGTAAAATATTATTAAATGGACACAAAAAAGCTTTAAAAAAAAAAAAAAAAAAAAAAAAAAGAATTTCGTTCCTTCAATCTTCTTCATATTTGATTATGGTGTAAAATACGTTTGTAGGTGTGTTTTGTAGTAAAATTTAATAAAATTACGTTTTATGCTTTAGAGAATTTTTACAAATTTTCCTTTTTCTTTTTACATTTAGTTATTAAGTTTAAATCTTTGCTCTTGATATCATCATCCTGATTATTATACATAGAAGAATAAATTGTTTATTTGGTGTATTTAAAATTTTATAGTATTTGAATATCGTACTAAAATGAATTTCACTTAATTTAAATTGTTTTATACATAATTTCAAACTGATTGCATTGCATATGTAAGGTAGTAGGTATTCGAAAGAAGGACAACATAAGAAAAAGAAAACGCAAAAAAAAAAAAAAAAACAAAAATATTTGAAGGAAACAATTCGGCTTAGAAGCTAATAATTGATTCCCATACAATTTGCTTAGGATTGCAAGAAAGAGAAAAATTTTATTAATGAAGAGGTAAAATTTCATTGTTATTATTATTATTAATTTTATTTGTTTTACCTTCATTCCAGCTTTGTTTTTATTATTTACAATTTTACATGTGGAAATATAATCCCATCAATTTATTGAACGAAAACGATGAACACTCACATAGCACATGAAATGAAAGATGGACTTTAATAGGAACTCCTCATTCTTCTAGCCCTACTCCCCGCATTTAGACTTAAACATTTATAAAATATTCATGAACTCGCACTTGCATCGAGGGCTCACATACATGGCATGCGTAAATATTAAAGACAATTCGTAATGGATTAGTTGATATCAATGTTTAGTAGAAATGCAATATTCTTTTCATTTTCATTGGAACAACAAAAGCCTTTTTTTTTCTAAATGACATTAAATAAAAAAAAAAAAAAAAAACCAATTTAATGTTTTAGAAAAATGATTATTTATTTATCGTTTTCATTCAGTGATCTTTAAGGCCGCCTATATCTTTCTATATCTACTCTACCCCACTTATGGTACAAGGGTATATTAAGTTTGTGCGTATGTATGCAACACCCAGAAGGACTTCAGATTGTCTCCGTCTAAGCTAAGTCTGTCCGCCTTGTTTTCTTTTGTTGAACCTACAGATCTCAATTTATAATATTGGGTCGTATTGAAAAGTCACCACGGTATCGAGCTTCATTTTCCCATTAGACTGTCAGAGATAGGGATGCTTAGAATCGGAAAAATTGTGTTGACATTCAAGCACATGTAAGAGGGATAACAGTAGTTTAAGTCTAAAAAATTAAAATTGGAAAATAAATTTCATAGAATTCTAGATTGTGTTATATAATGTTTCTGAAAACAAAATATGCTAACACGTTTCAATTTATCATAAAACTGACGGAATTTCCATTTAATAATTGATGACGATATGGTGTGTGTTCGTGTGTATACCACGAACATTTTGTAATCTCGATAACTGAAACTGAAACAACATTCTATGGCCGTCGTAAATGACCTGAACTACATGACGTGAATGCTGATATTTATCCTTAACTTTTTTATAATAAAAATTATTTACACCTACCGTCGTTTTCCATCCCTAACTAACAAGCACTCTCCTAGAAAGCTAATGTTTTAAAAAGACTTAACTCTCAAGGATCGTCTTTTTTGTTTTTAAGTGAAGAGTAAACAGTGGATTTCTCGAAACCATATTGTTTGTGTCCAAAATTATTGTAGTAATTGATGATTCATTTTATCAATATATTTCTACAATTAAGCCATCAATCGATTACTCGAAATAGTTCATATTATATGTGAAAACCGGATAATTGTAACGCGAACACTTGACATATGAACAAGATTCGAAATTCGAAACTGAACGTCGAACTATTTGGGGAGCACCGGTGTCAAGAAAATATACAACTACTACCTCAATATTTATCGATAATTTTGTAGTTTTGAACCGTTTAGAAACGTTGCTTAACCCTTAATATTGACATTTAATAAAATCGTATTAAGTCCGATACACAGTTTTTCTCACTTTTTCTACCACCTCTTTATGACGCATTTTGGCGATTCAAACTGATTTTTACTACGTCGCCAGAGTTGGAAAAACCTTACTTAAGCGTAGAGATTCTATATTTTATACATCTTCCTGCTCTCCTTAAAATTACGTTTCACAAAACTGAACTTGGTTTTGGTCCATGTTCGACCATGTACGACCATTTATTGCAGCCATAGGATAAAGCAAAGCGTCTCTATACCCACCATATGCCCGTTTTTCCATAATGCTTGCAACACTCAAAAGAAAGCTGCAGAAGACCCCATTAAGCTAGGTCTGTCCGTCCGTGTATGTATAGAAACATTCGAAGTTTTTTGCACGCAGCAGCAGCACGGCCAGATTGCTCAGAATGCAAGCCCGCAATGAAGCGTAAACTGAATGCAATTCCACTTCTCTAAGCAAAAATTGGTGGGTTTCCACTGACGATTCGCAAATTATAAAATACAGAAGGCTGAAATTATCCATATTGACTTTACGAAATCTACTCTCTACTATATACGTACATGTGGAAAAATGGAAAACGCAGCCATGCCCACACAAAGTTACAAGTGATTATGTTTTCTTTCACTTTCACTTTTTTGGGGTTTTATGCTTTTCTATAATCATAAGGTCAACAAGAGAGAATCTTCAAAACTATTTTGTGCATTCCTATAATAAAGAGGGTGGACACCGCGACCTAATGGATTGATTTTCTTCTTAATAATACCGGCGATATCACATAAGATCACATAACACGATTTGAAGAGGAGTAGAAGACGACAAGGTAAGTGTGTTTGTTAGTTCTAAATTAATTGTGGTGGATGTCATGACGTGGTAGCTTCATTTTGCTGAACAATGACTTTTAATGAAGGAAAAGATGAAAGGCGAGGGGCTTGTTTTATTATGGTTCGCTTTGATGACTTTGTGTTAAATTTGTAGCGCAATGGTCATAACAGATGCATGCCACATGTATTTTGTTTTATGAGAAGGTCGTTAAGTCACGAAAGCCACAAAACAAGACAAAAAATGCTTGCCTTGTGACTTGTGATATTTGTGTGATGTTGCTCAGAGTGCGGCAAAAAAATTGTATCATTATTAAGTATCTCCGTCGATGGATCAACACAAACATATTTTGAGTCGTAGTTTCGCACAGTTTCGCTAAGACTGAAATGTTGTTTGTTGTCGCAGTTATCGAAATTTGTAAGAAAAGTTCTCTTGTATTCCATGCGCTAATATTTTTTATAAAAGCATTAATTCTATTAACAAAAGAGGAAGCGAAAGCATGAACATTTCGCACACTCAACCTGTTGTCTAAATGCGCTGGAAATTAGAATCCTATTGCATTATGCAATGACCTAAATCGAAATCATTTCAAATGTATCCGAGTGTTTGTATCCGAGATGTTTTACTATGTAAAGCCACTTCTTTTATTTTCCTTTATGTATCGTATATAATCTCTTAAGCATATATCATATGTACATGTCGCAGGTCTAAGACACTTAAGGATTTGTTTTTTTTTTTTTTTTATTTTTATATTTTTGTTTTTTCGTTATTTGTTCCTTATTCATATTTTTAATTATTTCCCTACATAGTTGTGACCTTTGATTTTGTCCTGTTTGGTACATTATTTTGCTGTGACTTTGCTAATATTCAAAGTAATGCTATTTTATCGCCCATTTTTTTTTTTTTTTTGAATAACTAAAATATTATTATTTGGATATTTATGAATAATCGATTTGACTGATTGACGCCTGACTTATTTAACTTGCTTACCTGTCTAAATAAAGCTGTTGCATTTTATTTTCTCAACTTATTTTCACGTATTTATTAAGCCTAATTATTTAGAAAAAAAAATTTCGTACTTCTTCATCTTCTTCCTCATAAATTTCATTATCGAGATCTCGTAAGCCGCTTATGTTAGGATCATTGTTTTTATCGGTTTCTTCCGTGTGGTTTTTATTATTGGGACCTATTAATTGGATAGGATTACCTAATACTTCAGACACGTCGACCAGCGGACCTAAGGGATCAAATGAGTCTTCAAGTAGGATTCCACTTTCGATGGCCGCAACAGCTTCCTCGTAGTATCAGTTAAGATCTCTGCGAAAACTGTCCTCTATTGAAGGATCGGCAATCATGATAGGATTCTGATCGGATAGCATTTGAAGACCGGGCTCATCGATTTGTCCCAGATCTAGATCTAGATGATCAAATATGTCGCGTGACGACGAATAGTCAGAGAATATAATCTGCGGTATATTGGTGGTAGTTGTAGGTGCATTTGTTTGATTTTGTTGTTGTTGAAGTTGCGTGGACTGTTGTTGATTAAGTTGTGTTTGATTTTGATTGTTTAGATGATTTGTGGCCATAATATGACTTGCAGATGAAGGTACCGGTGATATATTACCGCAACCCAACATTGTTAGACCCGGCGAAGACACGGAAAGGGGCGAAGGTGCATTTTGTGGCGAATGTAACGGAGAATGATGTGGCGATGTCTGTACAGACAGCGACAATTGATGATGGGGTGAGTGCGCTGACATTGGAATTGGTAGCGGAGATGACGGTGATGGCACACAATGATTTAGAGGGGAAGGTATAGGGGAGGAAGCAGTCGAGATTATATCTTGTCTTACATTTGGATTGGAACTATCATTGTTATTAACTATACCACCCAACGAGCGACATGTTGTAAGACCATTGGCATTTGTGCTATTAACGCTATTACTGTTTGTGGCACTTATCACAGCATTATTATTTAAATGCTGTTGCTGCTGCATTTGTTGCTGATTTTGTGCGCCTGATAAGTTGTTATTGTTATTATTGTTACTACACACAGTGGTAGAATTATCGTTACTATTCACCGGACTATTTCTGCTCGTGGCGGCTGGTGTTAGATCACCGAAATCCAGTAATTTGTTTGTGAAATTGGGCGTTTGCTGAGTGGCAGCACTGCCACTAACAACAAAATCTTCAAAATCTAAAGCTTCATAGTTGTTTTGCGGTGATTGACTGCTATCACCCAAGTGGAACTGCTCGAAATGGTTATGGAAAGCTGGATTTAAAGAATTGTAAGGACTACTGCTATCCAGTGTTCCGAATGCGTTTGCTACACCGGCGTTTTGTAGCTGCCCATTGTTTAGATTCGCTGTAGTTTGAGGATGTCTGACAGGACTAGGCGGGGCACTGGCATTTAATTCATTAGTAGTTGTACCGGAAGTCAAGAGTCCTGGAGATGATCCCGGACTTGGCGGGTTTAAAGGTTGCCGATAATCTGTAATATTATTTGTTGGATTGGTGGCCCCAAGCGTGGGAAGCGTACTGTAGACTGCCGCGGTGCTGACTACGGTCTGTGTAGTACTTTGAGCCGCACTGCTAGCAGTTGGTGATTGCACCGATAAATTGGTGAATGATAAATGGGGAGATGTTTGTGCGTTAGCTGTGGATGAATTGGCAGCTGACGTTGGCGAGTTTTGTTGTTGGCGATATGGTGATTGAGGTGCAGCCGCCCCACCACCACCATTAGCGAGACTAAACGGACTGGGAGACTGATCGCGCTCATGATGGCATCCGTTGTTGTGAGGCGATAAAATAGGCGTTAGATTTTGTTGCTGTTGTGTTGCCGTCATCATTGTTTGATTGGCAGCGGGAACTGCACTCCCGTAGTGAACGGAAGTGAGATCTGGCAAAGAGCCCGTGTTAGCAAAATTTAATTGTTGCTCTTGCAAGGATTTGAACATGACATTGGCTGGTATAGTGTTAGCGTTGGGAAATTTGGCATTATATGACGTTTGTTGTTGTGGATGCAGTTGCTGTTGCTGCTGCTGCTGCTGTTGTGGTTGTAATTGCTGTAGGTGGTGGTGCTGGTGCTGATGCAAATGCTGTTGAATTTGTTGTTGCTGTTGTTGAGCCTGTTGATGTTGTATTTGAAGTCTTTGTTGGTGAAGTTGTTGCTGTTGATGATGATTCGTTTGCTGCTGTTGAGCTTGCTGCTGTTGCTGCATTAAAGCAGTTTTTCTTCTTTGTGCTTGTGGACTAAAACTTCGTCCAATGTGTGGCGAGTGAGATCGTTGATGATGATGATGCTGATAGTTGGCATGCAAAGAATTCATTTCACCAACCATGTTAGCAATCACAACATTAGGTCCATAATCGCCCTCGGCTAAATTTAGAGTTTGATGCAAAGCAGAATCTGAATTTGAGCGACGCCAGCTGGAATCAATGGGCGGACTTAAATAAGACTTTTGATTAGTTGCAGGCATACCACCCATAGTTATACCACTATTGGTACTACCGTATGGGGAACGATCTTGTTTTCGTTCCGAAGGACGTCGCATAGGCCCCACACCGACACTTCGCCCTCGTGATTCTCGATACGTTGGAGTCGGAGACCCACCGCTACTTATACATCCACTACCCGCCGTTACAGCATCTGGCGATGCACCTCCACCACTTGCTCCGCTATTACTTCCGCTACTGCAACTAGGAATCCTAGGTATTGTTGCGTTTAAGTCTGCATTATCTGAATTATTTAAATTGTTTTCCAGCACTCGCGTGGCTTTTACTTCATTCATAATTTTCTCAAATTCCGCGGTGCCTTCGGCTTGCTTTTGTTTTTGCAAGGCAATCTTTTCACTAAACTTTCGGGGGTTCGCCATAATTCTTTGCCTTTTTACAATCGAGCAAACAACAATTTTTACTGCTTCTCTCCACCCCTAGCTTTCTACTATCCTATACAAAGTGATTTGTTTAACTACTCGTAGCGTACTGTGTTTCGAAGAGCATGCAGACGGTTTCTTCGCAATGTTTACTTTAAATGCCTGTGTGAAATCGATTATATATGAACGTTCCAATGTGTAGAGGACGAATATATGGCGCATTCAAACGTATTATCATCATCATCGTCGTTATCATAATTATCCACCACAAGCAGAAAGAAATGCGTCCGTCCATTTCATTACAATACCATAACAATACAAAGAGGTTTCAGCGGCACGTATGAATATCATATAAAGAAAGAATTTTAAATTTTATAATAACGCAATTTTTCGGTTGTTACATTTGTAGTTGTCGCAAGTGTCATAAAAGCGGAAAGAAAGAAAGACAAAAAGAAAATAAAAGAAATTTGATATTCAATTACAAAAAAACCGATTTATATATAAACAGTTTTATTAATTAATTGTTAACGAACTCTTTTTTTTGCTTATGTTTGATAAGTTTTCGCCGAAAATCAAATTCGCTTTCATATTTAAGCTAACGCTTGAAGCCGCCATTGAAGTGCTGATTATGTGAAACACCTTTTATAGTATTGTAAGTGGAATATTTTGTTTTGTATTGATATTCAAGCAATGTTTGCATATTTTAAAATTGTACTTATTGCATTGTTACTCTTGAAGCTGTTGTTTTAGAGTTCAATGCAAATAGCATTTGATCTGCTAATGAACGATATCTCTAAACGACTCATGAATTGGACAAAAGCGACAAATTTGCTGCTGTAGATACTTTGTACCTACCTAGTGAATTTCTTAAAGCACTTACTTGGTTGTGTCTTTAAAATTCGTGGTCAGCACCTGCAATGAACGCAATAAGGAAATATAAAGCATCTACTATGGTTGAAGACACGCGTACCCGAAATCCAAAACTCGATAGGGAGCAATTACTGCAATAGCTAACCAATTAACAAAAGGATTCGCTCTTTAGCCCCTCTATTACGTTTCTCAAAGCTCATTTCCACGACTGATTGAGTGGCTAACTGATATATAGTATACGTTAAAAATCACTTCTTCATATTTATTGAGCTGCAACTTCATTCATTTTCTTAGATTATAATGGAATTTGTCAATTCCGTGATTCTATTCTATTCTACAAATAACGCTGAAAGCCATATAAACTTTTGTTAAGCGTCGGACCGCGGTAACAGAATCTGCCAATAATTGCAATTTTTTAAGGAGAATCATTTTTTTTTTGATCAATCCAAAGATTTCCCACTCACTGGCGCAAGTACTTTCTTCAATTTTATCATAAAATGTAACCGTAATTCTATTCATGTCTACTTATTTTGTTGTCTTCCAATATCGCATCTAAAGTAATTGCATAGGTGACCACAAAATTTATAACGGTTTTATGGGTTTTTTTTTGCCGCTGCACCTGTGCATTGTACAACCAATACTTTGAAAGGGGCGTTTTTCATACACATTTTTCAAAGTCGAAAAGGCGCACCCAAAAGCGAAACATACGACGATAAGCATGTCCGTAGGATAGGGGCATGTGACAACTGGTAAGATCTTCGCAGCCTATTTAAACTAAATCCGAACAGTGTCACCGAGGTGATCCGAGGTAGTGTCACGGTTTTCTGATTCATTTTTTGATTTCCTTCAAACTGTTACTTTTCTATGGATAAGGAACACCATTCGAACATTTCGGTATTTATCTTCGAATACAATACAAAACAAAAAAAAAAAGGAAGGAAGCTCTAGGCCTTTTTTGTGGTACAGGCATGTTGTTAAGACATTGGAGCAAACTCTCGACCAAAAATTTCGTTAAATATTATCAAATACGAGAATTTGTGGCCCTTCAAATTTTAGGCAAACGTGAGCCAGTCAGTGTTAAGAATAGAAAATAATTGCATAGAATAAACAAAGTAAAAAGGAATCTTCCTTAAGCTCTCTTGGGAAATGATATATTTCTGTACAGTTCACTTGCCTTAAGTAATCAATGAAAAAGATTTTCGGGATTGGCTATTGCCATTGTAAGATTATGAAGGTGTCGATGTCAACCAAGCGAAAAAGAGTGCATTAGCAATTTTCCCAATTTTTTTTTTATTCTTTTTTTACTTACGATTCAATTAATTATTAATCCACAAACGTATCCAGAACTTTTTTTATGATCTAATGGATGAAAACGTGTTCACTATCGTTTTATATATCGATGGCGAAAATGATGTCGCAAGATATTATTAAAGCGCTTGTTGTTGTTTATGATTTATTTACACTCTATGGAAAAAATGCACAAACACGCAAGAAAATTATAAAGTTCGCGCTTTTTTCCATTTACGAGTTAAAACGCAAAAAAAAAGCAACAACAACAATAGTACTTATAAGAATAATAACAAACAACAAGAGGCAAAAAGTGACAAGGAGCAACGCGCAAAAAATACTAACACACACATATATACATACGTAGAGAGAATAGAATTACTATAGAAGTCAAAAAAGCGCAACTTAAAATATGTGTGTGCATGTCGCACAAGTCGGGTTTTGCACTGATGGCAAAGTGAAAGTGGTGAGGCAAGACGTACGATATACTGGAAGAAATGTAATCAAGTGCTTGGTTTCGTATTGACAAAATATAAGACGCGTGGTGGTGTGAATGCTGATGTCTAGTTATTTGCTGAGTGCTGTTATTGTTTAATTAATTGCAAGCGTTCCTTCTTCTCGCTGGCTAGTTTTTCTTTTACATTAAGGGGGATTAGAATGATAGAGTAGGGACAGGAAGTGTCAAACCTTCAGATGTTTTTCAAATATCTTTTTTGTACTTAAAACAACACTTCTATGCAATTCTGCTTCGAATCCAAGAGAAAAAAAGTTTTTATTGTTTTTTGATTTTGCTCTGCACCTCTACAAAGTTATATAAAAAAGATTCTCATAATTTTTTCTGCTTTATTTTTGTTAGATTTTCAAACACTTTAAAATGAGTGCATTTGATTAATTTGAATTAGTTTCATTAGTTTTTTCATTTCTTTAGATTTTTGCATAGATGTAGATGAGTGTTAGCATGTCTGTGCAAAAGTTCTTTTCACATTTGATTATAATTTGTTGTTGTGTACTAAGCCATATTGTTTTTTATTTATTTCGTGCTCCCTCTCCCTCTCTCTCTCTCTCTCGCACTCTCTATCAATATGTTTTCAATTTCTCCGAGCTAAACTTTATACTCAATCAGACACCGTCACTTTGTTGTTAAATGTTTGCAGTCATGTATATACGCAGGCTATATATATATATATAGATATATATATATAATATATATAAATTTTGACTAAATATACAGCCAACGCTCCTGTGACCTCTTTTTTTTTCTATACTGTTGTTGCTTGTTTTGCCTTTTTGTCAAACGCCGCTGCTGCAAAGCACTTTTATCTTTTTTTTCTATATTTTTGCTTCTCGAACACGTTTTAGTTATTATTATTAAACTTCGATTGCGAACATTTACTTTTGGTTTTATGCATAGTTTTTATAAACGACCGACTTCTTTAATAATTGATTATATGAGATTTTTTTTGTCTTCTATTTGGTTGTTGATGACGCTGTCTTGTGCTAAATTATTCCTAATGCTGCTGGGGCTTAATTTTCGCAATACTTTTTTTTAAAAATATTTTATTTTCTTATTTGTATTTCTACTTTTCTAGACTAGCTATCAATTGCTGTTGTTGCTTGTGCTGCTGCGCTATGCTTGTTCTTGTTTACTTTTTAATTGCATTTCTCTGCTTTGCTCAACTGTGTACATATTATGCACACACAACATTCCTTTACACATATACATATATTCATCTATATTTATATATACAAACATATGTATATAAATATATATATAAGTATTCATCACACATTTTTACATATTTCTTTTTATATTTTTTTTCTTCGCTATACATATAAAAAATTGCCTGCCGTCGCACAATATATTTAACATAACTTATGTATCTTTTGGTATAATTGTGACTTTTTTATTAAAATATTCTTATATTTATGACGATTTTCTAGACTGAGAAATAGATTTTCTTCTTTAAAAAAAATCTGCTGTTCTTCCTCTTATTGCTCAACTATCATTACTGTTGTTCTCTCTGTAGATTCTTCAAATTTCACTTTAATCACAAACATTTCGTTTTTTTTTCTTTTCTTTGACTCTCGATTTTTTATTTATTTGCCAAATATTTGTTTAGATTTTTATTACTTTGCCATTTCTTATTGGATTTACATTTAAAAATTTTTCCTTTTTGTCGTAACATTAAAAAAATTTTTTCTTCTTGAATCTTGCGAAGAATTTTATCAAGAAAAAATTGCTCAGCAAAACACGAACTCGGATGTCAAATAAACGACTGAAAAACTGTCAATAAACCCCTTAAGCAACTGTGTTTAATGAATAAAAGTGCGTTCAATCTATTAAATTTTTCACAACAGTCTCTCTGGCGGCAACAAATTAAACAGTCATTGTGAGGACAACCAAAATAAAAAACAAAACAAATAATGCTTATGTTAAATGTTAGATAGCGCTTGAATTATGTATGATAATTTTACCCGAATGAGCGCCGAATAAATAAAAATCATAAAAATATAAGTGGTTGCCGTCGTTGCATATAAAACTTTGAATAAGAAATACTTCGAAAAATTTTCTTAAATAAAGTTTCAGTATTGTTCAAATATGCATTCTTACGTTTGAAAATCAAGTCTCACATTTGAAGACAAGGTTTTTTTGGTCTTGAAGCCCTATTCAAAGTTTTAAGCTGTGGTAATTTAAAATAAAAAATGGAAATTAAATGTATAATAAAACATATTTTGCAAGAAAGTGCAATTTGCGGGCGGGAATAGGACAGCACTTATCCAACGTCCTATATGTATAAGAGTATTTCTGTTTGTATGGAGGGCCTTTTCAATAGAGGATCGAACTTACTAAACGAGTCTACTCGTCCACATGGTAGCAACTTTTAGTCAATTGTTAATTCCAGCCTTTTCGCCGATCGTTCCCGCCAGCCTCACATTTTTATATAATGTACATCTGTTTGGCTTATAACAATGAGCTAAAAACTTTTAGAATGGAAAAGAACACACTTTTTTATAGAAGTAAATTTAATAATCGGACTGCTCTTTATGAAAACTACTCGCTTATTAGATTCAGTTCAAAGAATAAAGCTCGACGATGTCACTCTAAATGTAATCATCTATTTAATATTTGTCCCATTGGCCTCTATTCGGATATTGGCATTACCGAAAAAAGTAAACATCGATAAATTTATCGACACAACTGAACACTCTGAAATATTGTACGCCTGTACCTATGCAGACCATCGATTAAGACGTACAAATGGTGCTTTTGTCGCACTCTTTATAGAATTCACAGTAAAATTGAAATTCTGTAAAGAATTGGATCCAATCTTTATTGGTTACGGATGAAAAAAATTACTAAATATACTATATAAATAAAAGATTGTCTGAGGAAAAATAGAAAACTATGGCATATTTAAAAGAACTCACGGGCGGAAGACTATAATAAGGTAAAGAAAAGTTTTTCTTACTAAAAAAGTATTTAGGTGAAAGAAAAACAATAATTATTTACTAACTTATGCAGTGAATTTAATTTTTTTCTTGAGAAAATCAGTATTTTCTTTATTTACATTACTTTTACTCAGTATTGCTTTGAAATTAAACAAATCGTATGCTTGGTGCAAGTGCAGCCAAGTTCGAAATGCTAATTCCATATGAATTCTACATCGTTTTTGCAGAATTGTTTTTAGAAATTCCATTACGCCACTTACATAGGAATTAGATAATGTAGCTTCATTTTCGTTTCGTTTTGAGGTTGTTAACTTCAAAAATTTTGTAGCCAGTTTAGCAATGCTGTCACAGAAAATGTATAAGGGATGCCAATAAGAGAATTGTAACTGCCGTCAGTAATGTTTATAAACTCATTGAAAGTTGCGTACAATTAAACAATAGGAAATATTTCCATTGTCATTATTATTTGTCTTTTTAGGCTGCTAACTTCAAGGCTAGTCAGACTGTAACAAGGTTGTAAATAAAATTTTGATTGGTGATAAATAGATATTTCCGATAAACTGTAATTAATGAAATTTTAAAATTGAAATATTTTATGTGTAATCATTTTTGTAATTGCGAATTTTATCAATTGATTTTGCAAATGACTCTAATATTGGAGTTCAAGCAATCGCTCGTAATAAAAATTGATAAGAAATAAAAATCGACAATGCGCACCTTATAATTTATAGAAAGTTTTGTGGAACCAATTTGGATAATTCAAGAAATTCTCCTTTTATATCCAAAGGATCAAGTGATTCCCGGCCCGAGAGAATGTTGAAAATGTTGAATGTTGAAATATTGGCCGTCGACGGGAGGATAAATGTAGTTTTGGTGATATCATTTGACATATCCATAATTAACACATTATCTTGAATATTTATTTTCTTTACGCATTACAGAAATATTAGAGACTCTTGGAGGTCTCACTTTCAGTACCTGCTGCTGTACTATTTTCTCATTTTTCTCATGTTTGCCATTGCTGAAATGTCACACTTCGGCTTGACGAGACTAATATGAATTGTCTGTTGACGCAGATGAGAGGGTATAATGCGATAACTTTCCCAAGCCATCTTAATTATGGCACATGTAAATTAATTCATTTGACAGCTCCTATTGTGCAATAGTGAACTGAAATGAAATGTTCGACTTTTCGTTATAGCAGCTAAACCCATTGTCAAGTTAAACTTCTTGTTAAGTTGCACTATTTATGCTTAAAATCAGCTATTTATTTAATTTTTCGTTTGTTTAGCTTGTCATCGTCACTAGTTTGCTGCAAGCCGATTTTTTTCAAAATTCTGTTGTCAATGTCCTAAAATGCACAGAACACATGCAACATATGCAGATAATTGGTAGCGTAGTTCTTACTGCGTTCTTCTTAATTTCGAGTACTTTCAATTAATGTGATTATTTTTTAATGTTTGAGAAAAGCAATTTAAGTTTGATTTCAAATTCGTATTAATGTTAATTGATCGTTTCAATACCTATCAAGAAGATAAATGGTCTTCTCTATTTTGCGGGGACTACAGTCGCACAACTGCTACATATCCCATCTGTTATGGCACAATTCTTGAATTTGATGTCTGTGCGGACTCAATATGGAAGTTTTGCAAATGTTTTCGTTTTTATTTCACTGTCTTCATTTGTTAAGTAACTATAAAGCCACAAGCCTATCACCTAGTTACATACGTGCATTTCATGTGCAAAAAAAAATTACAACATAAGTGAGTATAAAAGTCAGTTAGATGGCTGCAAACGTAATCATCTTTCCTCATAAACTCCGTAATCATCAATTCCTTCTTAAGGACGTTTTAGAGATGATTTGCGCACACGCACTATTCTTTTCTTCCAGTTTCGAATCATTCTGTTTTTGTTTCTTTACCCTCACCTTGAATAAATTTGCAGTTTGTGGAGTTTGAAAGCCTAATTTTTTTCGTAAATTATTTATTAATAATTTTCAATTAATTGAATGCATACAAATCATAAAGTATTTTAGTAATTGTGGAGGCGCCATTCTAGGATCTCCCAACTGGGATAATTTTTTGAGTACTCCATAGATCAGCGACGGTCAACCGCCTGTACACGGATCCAATTCGGCCCACTACGTTTATAACTTCAAATAATTCAATTTGATTGTAGATAGCAACGAAGCAAATGGATTCGTTGTTCGTCTACTCGTTTATTTTGTGTTTCATCCAAGCAAAGCTAAGCATGTCCAAGTTAACCATTGTTAAACATGTCAAAATTAGGCAAAGTTAAACATTGTTAAGCAATGTTAAGCATAAATGAAAAGTATTCTTGATAAATCGTTACACGAAGAGCCTTTGATTTCTTTGTTTTCTTGCGTATTATAAGTAAAAACTTGTGCATATTGTACATATTATATAACTCAATTGACCCAGAATGACGCATTTTAAAAAATAGTTTGCCTTCGACAATTAAAATTAGCCGGTTGATGGAAGAAGTTGTGGACCCTTGATTTAGATGATTCTGCTCTGTATTTGTATAATGCTTTGCATTGCATTGTATCAGTTAAGAACAGTAAATTGCTGTGGTCATTAACTTCTAAGTAATTAATGTTGTATCCTGCGCTCATTCTGCTTTATTAGCGGGCTTCGAAGCATTTTAAATTTCCAGTGTTAT
>CCAG010001204.1:0-23080 GCA_001077435.1 Glossina morsitans morsitans | reverse complement strand
GACAGCTCCTATTGTGCAATAGTGAACTGAAATGAAATGTTCGACTTTTCGTTATAGCAGCTAAACCCATTGTCAAGTTAAACTTCTTGTTAAGTTGCACTATTTATGCTTAAAATCAGCTATTTATTTAATTTTTCGTTTGTTTAGCTTGTCATCGTCACTAGTTTGCTGCAAGCCGATTTTTTTCAAAATTCTGTTGTCAATGTCCTAAAATGCACAGAACACATGCAACATATGCAGATAATTGGTAGCGTAGTTCTTACTGCGTTCTTCTTAATTTCGAGTACTTTCAATTAATGTGATTATTTTTTAATGTTTGAGAAAAGCAATTTAAGTTTGATTTCAAATTCGTATTAATGTTAATTGATCGTTTCAATACCTATCAAGAAGATAAATGGTCTTCTCTATTTTGCGGGGACTACAGTCGCACAACTGCTACATATCCCATCTGTTATGGCACAATTCTTGAATTTGATGTCTGTGCGGACTCAATATGGAAGTTTTGCAAATGTTTTCGTTTTTATTTCATTGTCTTCATTTGTTAAGTAACTATAAAGCCACAAGCCTATCACCTAGTTACATACGTGCATTTCATGTGGAGGATCTCCCAACTGGGATAATTTTTTGAGTACTCCATAGATCAGCGACGGTCAACCGCCTGTACACGGATCCAATTCGGCCCACTACGTTTATAACTTCAAATAATTCAATTTGATTGTAGATAGCAACGAAGCAAATGGATTCGTTGTTCGTCTACTCGTTTATTTTGTGTTTCATCCAAGCAAAGCTAAGCATGTCCAAGTTAACCATTGTTAAACATGTCAAAATTAGGCAAAGTTAAACATTGTTAAGCAATGTTAAGCATAAATGAAAAGTATTCTTGATAAATCGTTACACGAAGAGCCTTTGATTTCTTTGTTTTCTTGCGTATTATAAGTAAAAACTTGTGCATATTGTACATATTATATAACTCAATTGACCCAGAATGACGCATTTTAAAAAATAGTTTGCCTTCGACAATTAAAATTAGCCGGTTGATGGAAGAAGTTGTGGACCCTTGATTTAGATGATTCTGCTCTGTATTTGTATAATGCTTTGCATTGCATTGTATCAGTTAAGAACAGTAAATTGCTGTGGTCATTAACTTCTAAGTAATTAATGTTGTATCCTGCGCTCATTCTGCTTTATTAGCGGGCTTCGAAGCATTTTAAATTTCCAGTGTTATTGCAAGGCAACATTCTTTTTTCTCGATTTCCCAACGTTTGCTTTCCATAAAAGCAGTTGCTGCGGAATTTTCTACTCTCCGTCATGGTAATTTAAACTAAATATTTTTCTCTGGTATCCAAATTGGTACTGGAGAAGGTCAGCAGAGTTCGTTTTTGGGGTTACAAATTATTATTTCAAACATACATTACCCGAGGAAGCAGATAGCTCGATAAACTGAGGAATGGCTTGCTGGCTTACTGGGCTTTGGCCGCGAGATAAGTGCTTGGTGTTTCAACTTAGGAAGAAATACATTATTTCTTAGAAAGATGTTAAATATCTATTGTGGTTCACATACAGGCGCTTATCGCGAATTTTCTTTACGATCGGAATTATTTCCTCCGCCGCTGTTGGTTCTACATTTCACGTATTAATTACCCTACGTATGTATAAAGCTTGCAGTGGGATGCAGCATTTCAGCGGAATTTTGCATTAAGTTTGCGCAGACTTGCCGATTCGCAGGTAGCGGCCCTTTTCATAGCTGTTGCGTGCATAACTTTGCCTTCGCCGTTTTGTTTTTCGATATTAGATTTTTATTGTTCTCATTTTTGGTCGAAATTCTATCGACTATTGTTGGTAACGTTCCTTAGTGATCGCTTAATTTCATTGGAACGAAGCATACTGCGCCAGGCCCAATTGACCCATACAAACGGTACCGCCATGGATGTTCACTTCTATTGTCGATGTTAATGTGTCAGCGTTACTTGGTCTTTCGATATCGTACCGCAGCCACTGTTAGTTACTCGTAAGGACTTAGTTACACTCTCTTTCAAATTAAGTGGGAAAAGTAAAGTTTTCCGAAAAATGCGTTTTGTTTTTGACACTACACCTATTCAAAGGACCAAGAAATTATGTTGTGTACAGATTTGTCCAATATTTTGTATAGTTGCTTAAAGCTTTTAAATTAATAAGTCACAGTTTTATTCAGCAACCTACAGTATTACTTGCACTCTCCCTTAGAAACCGGCGGAGTGATATTCATAGATCCAATATTTTATAGACCAGTTTTCAGGCGTAGTCGTTCATCTCTTCCAGGAACTTGAACTCATTTTTTGTTCACATTTATATATTTCTTCAGGTTCCTTCTTCCATATGCATACATAATTACATACTAAATACTCAAATCTCTCTCTCAAACTCTGTCCAACGTATTGTAACTTAAAACTGTCTTTAGTAATTTTACCTTTTTACTCAACTCCGTTTGGGATTAACTGCTTATCACAGAACTGTGATTTTGTGGGTTAATGTAGATTTTATTTACAATTCTTTGGAGAACTATTTACAAATTATTTACAAGAACTTATATATACAACGATTTTTTCGGTCTTGTCATCTTCGAATATTATTCTTTTAAATCCCTTGACTCAGCTGACTTTGCTTTCGGCAAATATTCGGATTATACAGCCTTTCGCAAGCGAATTACCCATACATAACTTCATCGCGGCATTTTTGTGTTAATCCCTTCTTCCGCTAACTATTGTTAGCCTTTTCGACAATCGCCAGCTACTTAACGCATGTAAAACGTTATGAATGCGTTGTTACTTTTCCCTTTCTCTGCAAAAAAACTCAAGCCATCAAATATAGGATTTTCGTAACAGTATACACATGCCTTGTTTACAGCTGATTATATTCATACGCAAAATCTATATAGTCTTTATATTACGAGAATCTTTAGTTCTGATGCACTCTTATAAGCCCAGGCAAGAATGTGTATATACCTAAATAAACTACTAATATACTTTCTCCCTTTTTATACTCACCACCGGAGGATGATGGAGAAGCCTCAGAGACCACGCAAACTGTATATTGTATACATTTTTGATCAGCATCAAATTCTGAATCGATTTAAACATGTCCGTCCAGCTGTGTAATGTCTGTTGTAAACATTCTCCTCCCCACAAAATGAATCTATGGACTTTCAATTGGCAGAAATATTGGAAGTTCTTGGACGCAAGTTGGTATTCAAATTGGGCCAAATCGTTAGAAGAACACGCCTACAATTCTACGTAAACTGAAAGCACCTATGATTTTCAAAACAATTAAAAAATGCATTTTTTGCTCGCTAATCGTAGACTACAAAAATTGGAAAGTATATTCTATTGGCGATGCTGTGGTGTCTGCACAAAAATGAAAAAAAAAGGACCACGCCTACCCAATATTACACTATATATTGAAGTTAAATTTTTTTTTTTCAATGCCTTCATAACGCACAGAAGTAAGCTGCAAAAACCTCACAAAGTATATAATTTTTTGCACAGTCCTAACCATGTCGGTCTGTTCATCTGTTTGTCTGCCCAATTGCGTAGTGTCTGTAGTAAACATTCTCCCGTTCGCAAAAATGAAGATACTACGTACAAATTTATAAAAAGACCCAAACCGGTCAAAGGACACGCCTTTGCTTTCCAAGTTTTTCGGTTGTGTCTCATAAAGTACAGTACATACATACATACACCATGCATTTCCCTTTTATTCTGAAAACAGAAAAAATCAGTGCATGAAAATGGCAGTCCTTCTGCTTTTTTTTAAGATCACGACGATCGGTATAAAAGATTCAGTCATGACCGATAGCCGTTTCCTCATTTGCTTCTTTAGCTAGCACGTAGGAAAAGTGTTCATATTTTAAAAATTCAATTTTCACAAGTGAGTAAAGGTAATAATTAGCGAAAAAACCCGAGCACTTGTGTTTTTGTGTAACATTTTTCTGTTAGCACGCAGAGCAATAAGAGTTGCGTCTAGCATAAGTTGGAGTCCTTGTTTAAATTAAAGATCATTGTCAATTGAGAATGTGTTTTTTCCTGCATTTCGAAATCCCGAAAGTTGGGAAATGAAAAAATTCCTAATTTTTAAAGAAGAAAGTGTTGTTCGTTTAATTTTATACTTTTGCGTTAAAAATAACTCGTTCTATAAGAAAATTTGGATAAATTGGAAATACCTAAAATCGTAAAAGGTGCTAAAAATTGTCGATTAGTTTGGGTTCAATGCCAGCAACAATTCCGCATACTTTTCCGCACAATTTGAATTTAAGATAACTATTAGGTGTTTGCAAAAGTTTTGATCATTTTGTCACTTGAAAAGGCATTTATTGGAAAACGTGTATTAATGAAAATATTTTTTTTATATCGTTTTCTAAAACATTTTACAATAGTTTTGACAACATGGGGCTACCATGTCGGAGCTATGTCTGGTGAGTATGCTAGGTGTGGCACGACTTCCCATTCGAACTGCAAAATTAGAAAAGATTTGCATATGCATCCAATTTATCAGATGCAAGCGGTTTCTTCAGGACGTACATCAATTAGGTATTGCAACTGGCGAAAAAAAAATTTATTTTGCGCACCAAAATATGTCAACCTTCTTACCTTTGAAATTACCGTGGGTGTGACACCCAAGTCATGTCTAAACTAATCCTACTTAAAACGCGTCGTCACAAACATTGATTGCTTCATTCATACTAAATGCGTACGGGGTGTAAAGTATATTTCCGGATGAATATTAGAAGCGAAAAAGCAAGATGGTTATAGTTTACGCCCAGACGTTCACATAGATGCCGGTTTATTTTAGAGTTTCAGAGAATTCGTATGGAAAGCCTATTTGTTGTTGTCTTAAATGTTAATCACCGTCACAAAGGTTCAAAATTCATAACACGGCTGTGTGTTAGTTTGTTTTGTTTTGTTGAAACATCTTGTCGAAGATATCAAGTTTTCTCGATGAAAATGCCAAAAAAATGAGGTCAGCTGACGAACGCAATTCAATGTTACGGCAAATAATGTGATTGTACGCAGATGAGTGACTAGTTTCGTCGGTGCCTTTTCCCAATAGATGGCTTTAAAGCCCCGCAGGTTCGGTCACATAGGTCATGAGTGATGCTATAGCGCATGTAAGAGGTGGCGGTTCTTATAAATAATTTAAAAAAAAATAAATAAAAAAATAGTGCGATGTTTGTTATTGCATTGCCGAAAGTGGTTGCATTTTAGAAATGGGCCGAAATTCGGCAAAAACTCGTTATAAAGCCGAAGCGCCTCGTGGGCTTGCAACAGGCTTGGTTTTTCGTATCTGTCATATAATGAAGACGCTTTACGCAAAATGGCAGCATGCGAGCGGTTTGTGCTTTCCGGCTTTGAAAATTTCGACCTTAACGTGGCACCTCGCTTTAATCGGCCAATCGTTGATAAAGCAGATGAAATTCTGTTCAAAATATTGGAAGACTGATGTCTTGCATTTTATGACATCGCTTGACCAAAAAACACTTTTGAACTGTTTGCTTAAGACAGAAGAGTTTTGTCGTAACTGCAATTAAAAAAAAAACGTGATAGCCCAACGTTTTGTCATCAAATCGCTGCTAAAACGGAGCGAAATCAACCCAATTTCGAAAAGATTGGTAAAAGGCGAAGCTGAAGCAGACGTCACATGGGAGAAAAAGATGGAAGCAGTTACACAAACGATGGCAAAGTCCATATTGGTGCTATGTAAAATAATGCTTCGTGCTTGATGCGATAAGAAGATTATCGTATATCGAAAGCTGGTTCTAATTGTCCAGGCATTTGATTCCATTTTCTCTTGTTAACAACTAATGCAATTAAAAGGCGCAACTCGTTATATATGCGTGCAATTTTCTTCTTTTAACCGTTTGAGTCCCGGACGGTTTTGAAAAAACACTGTCGAAGAATCCCAAGCAGCGCAATCGCGCTGTTTAGATTTTATTTCAAAACTGTCTGGGTTTTCTCGACATGAAATCTGAACAGCGCGATCGCGTTGCTTGGTACTCAAACGGTTAAAGCTAATAATAAATTCATAAATTTAATTTTTATCTTTTTTGCAGATCTGGAGAAATGCTTCCCCATACATATGCAATAAATGTCCAAAAGTCTGCCCTTATTGCACTTTACTGTGAAATAAACGAAACGAGGATTATAAGCGAATAACCTGAGTTAACTATCAATAGATTCCTTTTCCTTGTCTTGATGAGTGAATTAAAACTTGGTCTACCCTGTTTTGTTTCTATTTGCTTTTAGAAACTTACATTTAATATCAGTTTTAATTTGATTTAATATATATACCAATAAGATACAAAAATCGAATTAATAAAAGCATTTTTTTAATTTACTTTCACCGAGAAACAGGTAAACAGAAAACAAAAATATTCCATTTGCGCTTCGTGCACGTGGATTGCACTAATTGATAATTCGAAACGAATTGTTCGAATTTCGATCGGATATCTCTTTCTCTTCAACATTAATTTTGTAGCTTACAAGACGGTTGGGCTAAAGTCAAATTTATATTAATTAAAAAAAATAAATAAATAAATAAATATATAAATCGAGTTGTTCTGTCATTCAATGTTGTATGTGTCGACGCAATAAAATGATCGCCAAGTTTTTTGCTCGCATTTTTGCGCATAATAGCAGCCAGTCATCGTATCGCTGGCTTGGACAAATGCGGCAATTACGTTTTGAATAGATTTGTGGGAGCCAAGAAGATCATTATCGCTGAGTATAATAATATTACAGTTAAAAAAAAAACTAAGTAAAAACACATATATATATATAAACACATACCTATAAATGCCCTCCATAATCCTACTGTCATTCACATAACGACTTTTGAAAATAAGGCTTAATAAGGGAGGTGGTTGAAAAAGTGATCCGCTCTGAACCATTTTCAATAGTGTTCGTCCTTGAAGCAAAACACGTCAGCGTAGCAAATTTCATCAAAATATCTCGAAAATAACTGCCTGTAGGTTGAACACAAAAGAACAAAGCGGATAGTTGCGCAGAGAAAGTGATTTCAAATCGATCGGTATAATGAAAAAAAAAAGAAGAAGATTGGTCTCCTTCTCGGTGTTGCATATATCCACATCTAGTGAATATACCGTTGCACCACTAGTGGTACGGGGAATAATAGTAGACCTAAAATTAGAGCGCATTTGATGTCATCGCGCAAAACATGGTACAAGTTCATTGAGATATCCAGCACATCAACACATATATATACACAGCACACATACACAGCACGCAGAAGTGATATTTCATCATGCGTTGCAAATATGGATCTTGCTGGCTGGGGGTCGATAGAAGATGATTTCGCCCGTTCGTATCTTTTGAAAGAACGTTTTTTTTTAGAACGATTATAACAATCGTAAAGAGAGGAGCTAGAGCATGCGTGTTGTGTGCGAACGTGAAATATGATCATTTCTATGCAACATTTCGAAACAACGTTGAAATCGTGTCTGGTCATATAGTGCCTTTTGATACGTTGTCCGATAGAAGATGGAAAAAAGGAAAGATACAATTGGCGTGTTCTATAATATTGGGTGGGCGTGGCTGATTTTTGATATTCATATAGAATAATTTTGTGAAAACTTATATCGTGTATCTATTGTAGATGATGAGCAGCGAGCCAAAGACACGGAAAGCAAAAGTGTCCTCAGTGTTGGTACTTTTGAACATGTAAGCGTTGTACGCGTTTTCTTCGATCTGTTTGTGCCAGTTTAAAGTTGTTTTGCAAATTTGTAGGCGATATCTCTTTCTTTGCGCACGGGGGGAGGTGTACCACAGACGCGACACAATTGGGCATACGGGTAAATGGAAGGGCTAACGCGCAGAAAGATGGATAGATGAACAGGTGGACAAGCTCAGATCCATTCCGAATTTGAAACTGGCCAAGAGTTTGTATACTTTAAGGGATTTTTAAAGCATGTTTCTGGGTGTTCCAATTTTTGTATATGGGTCGATGTGACCCATTTTCAATACCACCATGCGTGCAAGAACTTTCAATGTTACTGCCAAATTTGAAGTCGATAGCTCCATTTTTACGGCCAGGAGAATGTTTAAAACAGACATTGCACGGACGAACAGACGGACATGCTTAAATCCATTTAAAATTTGATGCTGATCAAGAATATATATACTTTGTGGGGTCTCTGAAGCCTCCTTCTCGGCGTTGCAACTGTTTTGACAATGATGAATATGCTCCTCATCCCTCGGGGATGGGTATAAAAAGAACAAGTTTACTTACGATCTTATTATGGGCTTGATGTATGTAGTAACACTTGTACGTTATGTGTTCGAAAAGCATGAAAACTATTTATGTTCATATTCTGCATCGCTAAAACATGAGCGTACGCGTTGATTTGTCGCTGCATTTGCAACACCTAGAAGTTTATATGAAATAGGTCTCATGGAGAGTTCACATATCTTTAATCAGTAAATTTGGAAATTTTTAGTCATCTATGAAGTTGAATGAATGAAGCGACGGCATGCTTCTCATTATCTTGAAGAGTTCACAAATTATTTATTTAAATCAATTCAAAATAGATGCAGTTCTAAATGGTGACCATTTAATATTCGCCCTGAAGCAAGAATGGCTTTCTCATGAGTTTATTTCAGTTTCTTTTTCTTTTTTGTTTTTTTTTTTTTTTTTATAATAAAATTACTTTACCTAGTTTCAGTTTACGTGCTTAATTCAGGGTTCTCATTAGAAAATAAAGCTTTCTGCAGCAACACACAAACAACACGAAAATGTTTTTTAAGATAAAAGCAAGCAAGCGAGTGAAAATAAAAACTTGTTTCCCATTTTCCTTCCTGCAACAACAATATAAACCAAAGCAGTAAGCATTAGAAAACATCATCTATGCTAAGTTTCAATGAACGTAAAGTTGCAGTTGCGGAAAATAAGGTCATAGAGTGTAAAAAGAAAGCAAAAAAGCAAAAAAGCAAAAAAGAGAAGAATAAAAAAAAAGAAAACATATTTATAAAGTAAATAAAACCAAGACATCCACACGTGACCACAGACATAACCTACATATTAGACGTTATTATGCATCGCAACATCATTATGAACAACGTGTACAGAACTCAACTGTTACCAGCGCCTTGATAGTCGTTGATATTTAATGGTACTCCAAGTAAAACTAAACATTAGTTGTACACATGCTTACAAACATACAGCATAACATAAGCATCTTTTACTGTTTAAGTTTGTGCAGCATTTGTAAAAAGTGTTTACTTAATATAGCACAGTTCACTCAGCATGGAATTGTCATAAAAATACTAGATAAAGCATAATGATGCAACAACAAATGCTAGGCAATGACAAATGATGAACGCTGATGTGATATTATGACAATGACACATAAAACATAAGACTGTGCAACAGAAACAGAAACAGAAACAGAAATAAATAAATGATATAAGAAACGAAAAGAGAAAAAAAAACGAATAGAAGAAAAGCAGAAGCAACGCGCGTACCAGCACACACATCACCTGCTTCCGTTTAACGTTCCAAGCTAAAGCTGAAATTGCTTACCAGCTAGCGCAGGCACATAGATAAACACAGGAAAAACTGTTTTCTTTATTTCTTTTGTTCATTTGTTTGTTTTGGTTCATCATCAGCATCATCATCGTCATCATCATCATCATCATCATCATCATCATCATCATCATCAACTCAAGTATTTGCAGGGCACATCTAATGTGCCGTAATTTGAAATAAAAACTTAAGAAAAAGAAGAAGACAAAAAATGAAAATCAAAGGAAAGTAAAACATATAAATATAAGAATAAAAGGAAACAACATGAAGTTCCAGCGTTCCAAAACTAACTGTTGAGCAAAAAAAAAAAAAAAAAAACAAAAAAAATATGAAGAAGAAGAAGACGAAAGACAAAAGTATTCAATTCATATAATTCGTCTCGTTAAAGCGAATCTCAAGCACCGCAAACCCGTGCTCAAGAAATTCGTAAGTGCAGAGGCGGTTCGTTGTTCTCTTTGTTTCTTTTGTTAAACAGTTCTCTGCGATACACAGCGTATGAGTTACTTAAGTAATAAAGCACAAAAGAACCTATGAAATATTTATTGATAGTGGACTGGAGTTTATTGCCAAGACATCGAAGCATTGTAAAATTCCGACTCAGCACCCAGGACTGATGCGATTAGTGCGCCTAGAATGTTTCTCGATTCTTATGAGTTTTAAAAAATTTGGAAAATGTATTTATAAAAACATCTTGAGGGTACAAAAATTTTATGCAATGAATTTTTTTTCTCTTTCATTGGGGACTACTTGCCGCAGAATAACAGAAATGCTAAAATTTTGAAAAGTAGACTAATCTAAGAATCATAGAAATGAATTGGAGATGGGCTTAATATATTGTGTACATTTTTTTTCCTACTTTTACTTTATAAATCAAACAAATGAAACGAAAAATTTAACAAACTGAACGACAAGTACATATATTATGCATAAAAGGCTGCAGTCATCACATTACTGCATTCTATTCTGCCATTTTTTTCCCTTCAATAATGATGTTGATGCTGTTGCCGCTGCTGATGCTAAAGCCGATGATTATTATTATGATTATATATATATACATACATATTTTTTTTTTCCTTCTTTTTTTTTGTATTTATCTCAATTTTTTGGATTACGCTAGGAAGTCGAGCATTTTTGAAATAGTTGAAATAGTTTTTAAATCGGCAGAAGAAATCGAATTTTTTTCTTTTTCTTTTTACGTGAAAAAAGTGTTATTGTACTGCATATAAAATATTCGGTTTATTTGGATTAGAGGAAAAGCACTTATAGTCACTTCATGATAAAATCAAATTATATATATTTATATTTCGTATACAATTTGCGGTTACAAGGTATGTTAAGTTCGCGCGGATGTGTGCAACACTCAAAAGTCTTTGGGATAGATCCACCGTGTATTATACCGATATATTCAACGTCACTTTCTAAGCTTGTGTGTCCTCGTGTCCGTCTTGCTTGGTTGTGTTCGGCCCACAGGTCTCCATGCTTGAAATATTTTCATGAAATTTGGTAAGCTGACGTGCTTTTTTTGGCCCACGGACGAATCGGATCACTTTCTCGATCACTTCCCATTAAATGATTTATTTTGAAAAATCGTTATATATAAATAACCAAAGGCGTGACGTAAGGTGTTTAATTGTGGACTGTGGCCCACTATAGGGCTCTTACTTGTTCCCAACTAAATTCAGATTTCATATATGCACCGGAGTATGCAACAAAAAACATGTAACATACTAACGCTTTCTATAGACGTGTAACACTGAGGGTTGAAGATCCTCCTTAGCGCTTCTTTTTTTTTTTATTTCTTAAGTTATTTAACATTGCTAGTTACAAAGCCTGCTTATCAGCAAACGTTATGAATAGAAAAGCTACATCATTATAATCATCCGATCTGAAAACTAATGCCATGCACAAAAATCAATTAATTTCCCTTAAAACTTGGACTATCCACTCCGGTATTTTTTAAGTACATTTTAGGAACAAGAAAACAGCTCCAAGGTGTTGTAATTCTCATTTATAATTACGGTAGTGCTACCGACAAATTCCAAGCCAAGTTGCACAACGCGAAAAGTAGAAATTGTAACCAATGACGTATACAAGCTTTTCCCAATATACGGGTCATCAATCTCTGTCACCCATTTTTGAATAAAACCGAGATGAGATTTAGTTTTATTAGCAGAAGTCTTAGCGTGACCGCTAAACATGAGCTTAGAAGTAAGCATGATTCTTAAGTCGTTAAAGTACGATACATTTGCCAGAACATATTCATTAACTACATATGAGATGTAGGCAATAAGCCTACAACCTAGTGACAATGACAGACAATGACAGGAATGACATTCTTTTAAATTCCGACCAGGAGACCAAATTATTTAAAACACTTTGCAGAGAGAACAATAGGTCCAAAATGGCTACCCCGAGGAAAGCCAGACAACACGGGAATGACGTGAGAAAGATAAGAATTAAAGAGCAGCGTTTGAGAACGATCCATGAGGTGACTCCGTAACCACGAAAGTGTATTATCAAAGCGTACAGCAAAGCCAAAACACCTAAAGTTAAAGATCGATCGATTATGATCTGTCTTGTCAAAAGTTTTGACTTACACTTCTCTTTGACAAGCTGGATAACAATATTGATGCATTTCCCTTTGTTGATGTTGTTTATGTGAAGACTTTCCAGGGAGACAAAAAACTAATTGAAAAACCATTGAAAAGTTTTCGAAATAAAATGTCTTACGATATTTGCTGAAAAGGTTGCAGCATGATTTTTTGAAAGATATCTTTAAAATTATATGCCAGGATTTTCTAATAAAATAAATAAATAAATTTTCTAATAAAATATTTAAAGCATTTTAAAAAAGATGATAAGTAAATGTACACAAAAATTCTTATGCTACACTCTTGATGTACTCAGTACTGGCTTGTAACGTATCCAAAATACATCTATAGCGAACAAAACAACGCACAGAAATAAAACCGTATGCTCGCAAACAAAGGGCAGTAGAACGCTGCATGGCGTTTCGCATTTTATGTAAACCATAATAACGTAAGGATGGAGTATCTTTTAATTGGCCATTGTTATCAACTGTTTGAATTTCTATTTTTATCTAAGTCATCCTATGGAGTATGTGAGCTCGGTGTGATAAGTTTATCAAGAGATTTGAAGTATTTTTTTTTTCAAGTCTCTCTATTGCGCACCACCGGGGTCGTTAAGTCGTCCATTTAAAAGATAAAAAAGTACTCCTTTCTTTTGCTAAATAAAAAGTGCAGTGAATAACATAAAAATATAATCTCTTATAATATTGATTATTAGAGAAAAGAGTGAAAAAAAAAAGGAAACAAAAAAATTGCATGCCTTCGTTGGTCTGATTTATCACAACTGCAGATGATATCTAATGTTTGTTTTACACTAAAGTTTATTGGCTTTTCTCCCCTGTAACCGCAAACTATAACATTGCCATACGACGAACAACAAACGAATAGAACTTTTATTCATATATGTATGCATGCATTAATACTTATGTATATGAATAAAAGAAAATGTTTTTATGTCTGCGATGTACATTCTACATAACACAAAAGTTTATTCGAGTGCTTTCTCGAATTGGTGCAAGAGAATCGCTATGGAATTTTTTCTTAACAACCCTAGCAAATGTAAATAAATAATCTTCTTCTTTGAATCAAAATATCTCTGCACATGCGGATAAATATACATATATGTATAGATGATGTATCCCATTGTTTGATCAAATCATTCTATATATTTTTGTCTGTCAAAAATTTCGTATTAAAAACGGGAATCGTAGGAACTAGACATGTGGTGGTAAAGGTTTTTTTTTTTGTTTTTGTTTTTGAAAAACAGAAGAAGCTAAGGTTCGACTGACTGACCGACTATCACAATCTACTAGATTTGTACCTCCCCCCACATTACCAACTGCAAATACGCATCACAACAACTATTATATAAATTTCCGAAACATTGTCTCTATCAGCGTAAGCTGTTGAGTTAATTTCCTCAATGCCTCGGTCCATTGTGCTTGTATTGTTGAATAGAAACTCCTACGATCGCAAAGCTTGAGGTACAAGGTTGAATTTTATAACACATATATATATTTTTTTAAAAAAGAGTGAAGAAGCAACATTTGCAAGGTATTGCGATATATATCGGATATCGATTTGAATTTTATTTCATATGAAAGAAGCAACTGGAAGCGGATCATGACAAGTTGGTTTCTATGTAACCATTCAATTACGACATTAATGTTTTCAGCCTAACTTTGCGCCTTTTTGAATGCTTTCTGCACTTATCGGGAGTTTAAGGTGAAAACGTTTTTGACATTTATTTTGAAGGTTATATCTCGATTCGATCGATATTCTTTACGCTTCTTACGCTTCTTAATAGATTTTGGCAGAACCGTTAGCGCATCTCCAGTTTTCCAAGACCGTGACTTTGAAATGAGTCATTAAAAGTCCCTGGTTAACGGTCCCATTGTAGTATTGTGATCGTTCGTAACCCTACCTGATGTCTTCATTTTCAAGCCGAACGTTCGCAAGCGCTACTTCCTTTCTCCACCCCTCCCTTTCTATAATCCTTAACTATCACCACCGTATGGCGATCATTCCCTGAGCGACTGGTGATAGAAAAAAAAATCGGTCATAAAAATGGTGATAAAATTTTTGGTTGCCATCGTTGCCGTCACTTTTTATCAAGTTTTACATTCTGAGATGAAAGTGAAAATAAAATCGTTCGATATCAATTTCACGCTAAAACAGGGCTGTTAACTTACGAAAATCACAACATGAAATGTAAAAAAAAAACACAAGTAGGAAAATGATATGCGGCCGTAACCGAAACTTTTATATCCATCACCATTATCCTAAAAAAGACAAAAACTGTAAAAGAACTAAGTTTTCATGCTCTATAATATGGGAGTGGCCGCTACTGATTTTTCCTATTTTCAAAATAAAAGATTTTGTCGTATAGGCGTGCGGCCGTTGTAGGCGTGTCCTTTGACAAGTTTAGGTCAATTCCAAATTCTTTTGCAAGTTTGTTGGCGAAATCTTCATTTTCGCTAAAGGGAAAATGTGTAACATAGATAGTACACACTTGGACAGACGAACAGATTGATAGGTGCATTTCGAATTAGAGACTGGCCAAGAATGTACACATTTATTGGGGGTTTCTACACTGTAATACACTGTAATATTGGATGGGGTTTGCGGCCAGGAGAATGTTTAAAACATACATTACTCCGACGGACAGACGGACATCCTTAAATCGGTGTAGAAGGTAATGCTGATCAAGAATGTATATTCTCTATGGGACCTTTGGAACTTACTTCTGCATGTTGCGAACGTTTCGACAAAATGAATTTACCTTCCGTCCTTGGGTGATGGGTATAAAAAGCGTGCAATCTTAAAAGATGAGATATTCATGAGTGTAAGTTTGGCGAGTATGAATGCAGCTGTGTTAGCCAAGAGAAATAATTTCTTTTTTTATTAAAGTTGTAAAAGTTCAATCGCAAAATGAATGCTTCATTTCGATGGTGTGCTATGGTATGTTGGGAAGTGCACTTAAAGTGGCACTTATAAACTTCTGAACATCCCAAGTAAATAGACGTTTCATATTTAATTTACAGACATGCGTTTGAAAAACCGGGCTGTACGTTGCCCTTCGCATGCTTTCAAAAATGATGGCTGCAAAAACATTATAAGCAATAATCACATTTCCTTGGGAAAAACCCTGCGTCAAAGCTAGTTCAACCCGTATGATTCTGAATAGCAGCAGCAAGAGATATACTAAAGGCTAAGCTTGATCGTTCAACTCCGAAGGAGACATTGAGGATCGTAGCCGTCTGAGTAGCCGAGTAGGTAGATGCGGGATCACAAAGTTAGTGCTCGCGGGCTCAAATATCAGTGCGACAGAGTTACGGTCGCAGGTACAGTGAGTACTCAGTCGCTAAGGGCATAACACTTGTCGATTGGGCTCACATCCACTAGGCTTTGGTCATTACCTCCGTTTTTTTTCTTTCTTTCTCTTTTCTTACGTCTTTCGGATCGTGACCGATCGATGCAAATAGCGGTCATCTCCTGAGTGATTGATCACACAAAAAAAAAAAAGCTGTGGTAGTAGGCATCACTGTTTACAGCCAACAATTGTAACAATTTCCAAAATCATTAAAATTTTTAGGCGAGAGAGGACCTGACTTAGTCAAAGAAACAAACGAGTTTTCATGATGTTTACACTAGATCTGGCCATCAGATCTGAGATTCCAACCTTGGCTTTCATTGCCATTTAAGTCTTAAAAAGGTACTAACTGTGCTTTATCGAATTAAAGGGTAATAGGCGTCCAAAGATATATTTAGAAGAAGAAGAAGAAGAAGTTCTTTGAAACTTTCATTAGCAGAATTCTTTATCAGAACACCAGCTGCATAATTATTTGAATTCATCTTGCTTTTGAGTTGTGAAAGAATGTTTCGGTCTCAGCTAAGATGTCGTCGATTTTAACCTCCTGGATTAGCTTATACATTAGGCAAAGTGATGCACTCCTCTGGCAATGAGTTACGACTAAAGTTCAATTATGAGCATTTTCGTTAAAGTGCGTCATTTTGTAAAAATGTTTCTGTTTACGTCAAAGTTGTTTCTAGTCTTTTCTATAATTTTAAGGATGAAGTTAAAAATTTCCAGACAGAAGGCTTGTCAACACATGTATTAAAGGATATGGTTGCAAAGAGGCATTGCTTGTACACATACACTAGAAAATGTACACAAAAAACAACCATATGAGAGCCGTCTTTTCTTTTAAGGCAAATTATGACACATACTCAGCAGGATGCACGAAAATAAAAGAAAAAAAAAAAGAAAAAACAACTTGATTGTTGTATGTGCATATACATGCGTTCATAAATACATGGTGTGTAAACACTGCTAAAGATAAAGGAGCAAAGTAATGAAAAGTAAGTAATAACCCAGTAAAGAAACTCAAAAGTTATAAGATGTGTGTCTGCATTCAGATATGATGATAATGGCGATGGGGGCACCGACGACAACATTAATTAAAACTATGAGTAGTAATGTATGTTAAGATGTTGCATCTGATTGTGTAGACTTAAGCACAAGTGCTCATATATGCACATGCTTAGTTTTTATAGATTGCTGAAGCATGTCAGAGGCAAGTGACATAAAATGTTTACCTTGATATTGTGTTCATAACCACAGTTGTGTGGTGTAAACTGTTTCTAATTGACTTAGAGAAAGGTTAAAGGTACTGTTCGGCATGATTCAATCGAGAATCCAATAAGTTAACTAAGAGACAATGTTGTTGTTCATGTCGTTTACCTAATGGTGCGTTCTCTTGAAGTTACCACAAAGCTTGTGTACACACACATACGTATAATTCCGTATGTATTATTAAACGTCGTGAAATAGTTTATTGAGTAAAGTGGGCGCTGCCGAAGTTGAACTGATTGATGTTAGCAACGATTGATCGACCTGCGTCTGTCTCGAAGATCAAGCTTTCCACTATGAAATTATGTACAATCCTTCGAAAAGATACTCTCGCTCACGGTGTTCTCTCCTTTGTTTACTTTACTTTACTTTGCCTTACTTAAATCGGAGCTTATTAGTTGCATTAGAAAATTCGACTAATATCAAGAATGAGGAGAAGAGAAGACACTAAAAAAGATATAATGTTACCCGTATCCTGGATAAGATCAGCGGAAAATAATGCTAATATTTTAAAACTCTAAATATTACATGCGATTAAATAATGAATTAATTAATATTTGATTATTATCTACTAACTATCACTTATTCAATTACTTCTTCCGTTAATTAATTAACTAACTAATTAATAGCTAAATTCGACCACGCATCACTTCACATAATATTAGAATAGTATGGCAATCAGAACTATGATCATATAGATGACTCTTAACTAATTTGTATACAAAGGCAAAATGCACAGCCAATATTTGTATTCCTATGGAAATATATATTCTGTGTAATACTTGTAAATGTATGTGTGACAATTCAGATAACCATGTTAGTATGAATTTTGGATTACTAAGTGACTACTACCTATGGCCTATCTGCAAATGTGAGTCCATCAACCTTATAATCGGGAAAAGATACCCTTGATTCGGTGGATTGAATCCGACCGCTGATCGAATCATGGGTATTATCCTCTCCATGAATTCTAGAGGACTCGTTTTGTTAAACGGATACGAAATTTCGGGGTTTCACTAGGTTTACTTACTCTGGAAAGCAACGTTGTGCTTCAGCAGTGGTAATGGCAATTCCCTAAATTGAAAGAGCCCCGTCCACTCTAGCCTAGTTATCAATGAAGTTGTAACCTACTGTAAGAGGAACCCAGGATGGTTTACTGCTAATCTCTGCTACTGTTAATTGTCCCATAGAAATAGCCTCGGTAACTCTAACCTGTCTAAGAGAATCCTATGAGTGCTGGACTGGCAGTGCCTGGCATACAGAAATTCCTCTTAGATAGGATTCAGTCATCAACTGATTGACTATTAAGGAACTTCTGCTCTATTCTACAATGTAGACATGCAATTAAAACTACGTATATGAAAGGTATGCAGCTTTCCGTCTGAGTGGCCGAAGGCGAGGAGTTTCGACTAACAACTTAATGGTTGTGGGTTGGAATCTCAGGTGCTGTAGAGTTTTTAATAAAAACCGATAGCCACAGATGCTAGTGCTTTAAGGGTTTGGTCTTAGAATTTATTTATTTATTCTCTGGCCTAAATTTATATTATTATTAATAATAATAATAATAATAATAATAATAATAATAATTTTTGTTTAGTTTTTCTCATCAGTTTGTTATTTTTACGATATCGTTTAATCATGAATTGGCTTAGTAGAGGCGCGAACCAAGTGTGACAATATTCCGCCTCTTAGCACAGACAAAAATGTAAAGTGGTCTACGTACGGTGGGCTAACTTCACACCAGCAATTTTTTCACACACAATTGTCCTTCTATACCACTTTTAACTATTTAAGAGATCGTTTAAGTCAATAAGAAAAAAAAAAAAAAAAAAAAAATTGTGTTATTGAGAAATTTACGGTGGCCTTATCCCTTAATGTATGACAGTCCCCGTAGCTGATGGTTACAATGTGCAAAAATTCGGAAACCGATTAAAACTAGTTTCAATAAAGAAATATGCGCACACCTAATAGCAAATATATATATGGATTGTTATCAATAATTTCGTTCTTTAATTCAGGTTTAATACAGGTTGGCTGTGACTGTAATGTTTTCGTTTGGAATAAATGTTTCATTTAGAAGTTCACATAGTTCAGCATCCGAGTGCTTAACTACGTGGGTCTTTGTAATTGTAAAGGAAATTGTTTGGTAACATCGATTGCATGGCTAGTTGATTAGATGTTTGAAATATTTTGATATTTTTTTTTTTAAGGGTGTTTTTCCGATTCTTTTTCGTTTTGAAATTAGTCGATGTGTTGGGTATTGTTGTTGCTTGCACGTTTTCAATGGACGATGCATTCATTTTATGAAATTGTTTGTAACGTTAGCTTAATGGAGTTTCTTGTTCTTCTTGTACTTATCACTATCAGTAGAACGTGCAAAGTTCTCGCATTCTTGTGAATGGAAGAGTTTCCGTATAGCTGTTAGGGTTTAAAAATGATGATGACCTTTTCCAAGCACGCCCACTTTTTCCCAGTCCTAAAGCTTTTTTTCCCAAGTGAAAATTGACAAACTGTTTCATTTATAGTTAGCTAATGTCTTGTACGTTTTAGGGGCAGGATTCAGATACACGGGTTACAGGCAGGCACCCAAAGGCCACAAGACAGTAGTGTACCTATACATTTTTCATTTGTTTTTATTGCGTTGGCTTATTGTACGTTTTTTCAAACCAACATGTAGCAAAGTTCCACTACGTGACAACATCATGTTACTTTAGTTGTTTTACTACTTACTCGAAGACACATGTCGGCACACGTCGAATTTCACGTATACATTACGTAAATACCCATGTAAACACACACATACACACAGAGGCGCCGGCCTGAGCGTTTGCATGAGCATCGGTGTGTATTAAGTTGGAGTGGTCCTTATTCTAGAATTATTTTAAAATTTTAGCGCAATGAGCGCAATTGTGGCATGAGATGTAATACCCGCGGAATGAATCTAGTGAGTTCCATGACTTCCATGACTTATCGCTGAAACATTGGAATCGTTGGCTATAGCAAGCATTTGTTCGAAGCGAACGTTTAGTAAACGAATCAAATTATCTGGAACCGATTTACGTTTTACTGAATTACTTTGGAAACCTCTTTATTAGTTGAAGTCACAAACACTTCAGCGAAGCTCTGCTTCTTTCTCGGTGAATAATTTTTTCTCATTTCTTCTTGTTGCTTTTTCCTTTTTTCCTTTACGACTAACACTTGCTTTTTATGTTTGTTTCGTGTCTTTTCCCTTTCGTTGGTCTTGAACACATTTCATTGCTTTTGTTGCACACTTGCCGGCATTTTTTTTCTTCTAATTTTCTTCTCTCCATTTGTTTCGAAGCCTTCTGGTCGGGCAATAGCAACAATAAATTTTATTGTGGATTTTCTACTAATGTTTTACTGCCAGAGTTTTTTGTTTTTTTTTTTTTTTATGTTCACTTGTTGTTGATTGTTTTTGCTTGCTTTTTCGTCTATCTTTTGTTATTCCGACAGCAACGACAACAACAACAAAAACAACAACAACGACAACGATAACAACACCAACGATAATAAAACATTTGAAATCACAGTTAACCTCTTGTACGTTGGATGGTGCGCTTGCTTCCGTGTTTGGATATTTATGTGCGTGTGAGAGAGTTTATATTTTCAGCTTTAGGTTGCAATTTTAATGAACGATAAAGAAGATAAATTGTGCGTTACCGTTTGTCTTTCTTAAGTTTCAGTTGTTGCTGATACCACAGAATTATATAAAAAAGCAATTTTTTACATCTCGTTTTTATTATACAATCAGACATACATACATAACTAGATGCTTACATATGCACCTTACAGGTGCACCTTAATAAATACAAGCATAAATTTTTATGTATATTGTTGAGATATATTTTAAATTAGAGAGAAGACAGAATAAAAATTCTTTCTCCTGTAATTTACTTTTCTACACAATTGAGTCATTTTTCTAAAATAAATTAGTTTTGGATAAAGAGCTTTAGCAAAAGCAAAGAGATTACATCTGGCCAGGAGTTTGGCAGATTTTAGTAATTAGTACTTATGTTTCTATTTTGTGACAGATGATGGCAAGTGCAACTCTTCGCCTCTTTTTATACGGTACTTACAATTCTGACAAGACAAGAATTGTCCCCCCCCCCCCCAAAAAAAAAGAGAAGAGAAGAGAAGAAGAGAACGCACATGGAAAGGAATTTAATTTTATAATTACCACAAGAAATATGAAATCGCTATGCTGCTCCGGTTCACCCAACTTATGTGGCAAAAGAATTCACTCTAGTCCTCTGAATCTTAATCACGAGTACCCATATTAAATCAAGAGCATGCATGTGTGAGTATCAGCAATGGAATGGCGAAGTAAAGTGTCTAAAATAGTAGATAAATATCTAAGCGATGCTGTGATTGATTATGCTATGATGTGGTGATTGTAACGTTGATTGATAGAATTTGAGATTTTATTCGCAAATTTCTAATATGCGCGGTCGACACTCACTCATATCCGCCGTATATCTTTGTATTAAGGACATGAACTGTGGCTGTGTAACTCGTACATCGAATTAAGAAAGCCATTCACAATTAGCGGATGCGCCGGCAGGGAATGAGTTTTCTTCGATTTTGAGGAATCAATTTGATTGATCAATACGCTTATCTACCGCATTCGTAAAAGCAGTTAAAAACAGTTAAAAACGCTTTATAAAATCGTTAACGTTAGTTCGATAATAAACATTAGCTTTCGACCTTCCAAGTTAAGCCAAGTCTAACAGAATAACGTCGGAAGCATTACTTAGCAAATAATCGCTCCACACGACAAACGATCGGGAATAAGTATAAGCTTCAAGCCATCGCTTGCATTTCCAAGTGAGCAGTATTCGTCTCATTTCGCATAAAGCATTTCGAAAATAATTTAAAAAGTACATAAATAGTTGCTAACCCTAACAGGACAATGACTAATGCGAATATTGTAGCAACGAAATTCATATTAAACGTGCACGCATTCCTTGTCTGTGAGGGAATCTACCCGTTTCCCTGTTTGATCAGTCGCCTTTCTGACATTCGTGGAAAACTGTTGATGATATTATTTTTACATAAGAGTTGTATATACGCCTAATCGACGATCAATATATTAGGACTGTATCGATTCATAAGCTAAAGCTGACGATAGCTTCGGACGAAAGTAACTAATAATAAATAAAAACCTGGTGATTATTATGCGCTTTTCAAATGTCTCAAGAGAGAAAGAGTGTATAAAAAATGTAATTATACATTCTAAATATGGGAGCGGAATATGTGTGCACCATGTTCGTGGTATACCAGCATTTATTGCGACAAATTTTTGAGAAAGAGTTTCATAATGTCACAGCGTTGAACGATGTAGTGGAAGTGGCGTTGGAAAGTTACTTTTGAAAGATTTAAATCTCAATCAATTAAATCAGTGTTTCACTTCGCATTGACATTTCCCGATTACAAAGATCGAACAAAACTTAGACACGGACAATACAACTCTGCTCTATTTACTAAGCAGCCTGCACGTACGGAGTAGTTCATTAACGACAAACGAAACTTGTTTTCGATATAGAAAGTTTGATAT
Source organism: Glossina morsitans morsitans (assembly GCA_001077435.1). Lineage (NCBI taxonomy): Eukaryota > Metazoa > Arthropoda > Insecta > Diptera > Glossinidae > Glossina > Glossina morsitans. The sequence goes on along the minus strand of CCAG010001204.1, from coordinate 714 downwards.
TTAACCCTGTTGTGCTTTGCTTAGGTGATTGAAGAATTCCCGGAATGTTAGTCTGTTAAGTTGCTCTACGAGTAAATTTTTAAAGCAATAAACTTTTTCTAGTTTTTTCACTTGAAAAAAGCATTTGTTGAGAATAATTGGCGCACTATATATACATTGATCAAAATATATTCAACATGGCGATATTGTTTCGAAAGAACTTATATTAGCTTGGCAGCGATCCAATCGTCGGCTCAGTTTCGAACTTCTTCAACTTTGCGGACATGCGTGCCAGCTAAGCCATGTCGTACCGATCGGAACAAGTGGTAATTAGACGGCGCCATGTCTCATGAGTGTGTTGGGTGTTTCGGAACATCCCACTCGATGTGCTACAGCGATGTCCTGGGCATTTCTTGCAGCAAGTAGACAAAATGGCGTTATCAGTCAATATGCGATGTAGCCATTTTTCCTTCTTTTGGATCATTCCCATCGCATGTAAACGTCTAGAAACAAATGATTCACCAGCTGCTAGGCTCTTCGAAAGTTCTTTGAGAGTTTGATAGAGAATTTCGTCCAATAAGTCTTGAAATTCATTGATTTTGAGCTTTTTTGGTCCTTCAGACCGTTTTTTGTCATTGACGTCAATATCATCATTTTCACCGCATGTTGCAACCAAAATTGACTACTACGATAAGATGGAACAACATCACCATAAGCTTCTGAACGTGTTTGGTG
>CCAG010001203.1:0-68604 GCA_001077435.1 Glossina morsitans morsitans | reverse complement strand
GAATTCACTCTAGTCCTCTGAATCTTAATCACGAGTACCCATATTAAATCAAGAGCATGCATGTGTGAGTATCAGCAATGGAATGGCGAAGTAAAGTGTCTAAAATAGTAGATAAATATCTAAGCGATGCTGTGATTGATTATGCTATGATGTGGTGATTGTAACGTTGATTGATAGAATTTGAGATTTTATTCGCAAATTTCTAATATGCGCGGTCGACACTCACTCATATCCGCCGTATATCTTTGTATTAAGGACATGAACTGTGGCTGTGTAATTCGTACATCGAATTAAGAAAGCCATTCACAATTAGCGGATGCGCCGGCAGGGAATGAGTTTTCTTCGATTTTGAGGAATCAATTTGATTGATCAATACGCTTATCTACCGCATTCGTAAAAGCAGTTAAAAACAGTTAAAAACGCTTTATAAAATCGTTAACGTTAGTTCGATAATAAACATTAGCTTTCGACCTTCCAAGTTAAGCCAAGTCAGACAGAGTAACGTCGGAAGCATTACTTAGCAAATAATCGCTCCACGATAAGATGGAACAACATCACCATAAGCTTCTGAACGTGTTTGGTGGGGTTCGGCAGCAGATGTCTTCGAATTAAACAATGAAACTAATCAAGGTCGAATATGCAACTTTGAGTGCTCCTTATTTTCCTTGGCTTGTGACAACGCTGCTTAGCCCACGACATAAGTCGAGGGTTTCCAGAAGATTCGTCAAAATATTCGGATCATTTTTGCTTTTGTTATTTGAATCTTATATTTACTAGTTTTTCAGAAAGCAAAACTAATTTTACAAGCAAAGGATGACAGGACAGTATGAATACATACGATCGGTTATGTGCAAGGGTTATAAAAATAAGAGGTAAATGAGTACACTCCCTCGCTTCGGTGATACCGATAGATAACATATATGTGTGTCTGTGTAGACGTATAGGTAAGTAGCAGACATTCTTTCTAATTTACTAACATTTCCGATTTTCTTATATTTATGCAGGGATTTGTCTTAAATATTTTACACCCTTTGATGTTATAATGACCATCAGAGAAGATGTCCATAGCATTTCCATGCTGACATATAGCGAAAAATGTCCTTTAAACAGAGATTGTAATAAAGAAAAACGGCTGAGACAAAATTTCATGATTTTGTTTACGTTATCACCAAATAACTCAATTTTCTTAAAATAAAACCGAAGAACAGAATAATTTATTAAAACACATTTCTGTAAGGTTTTGTTTCTTGGAAATAGAAGCACCTTTAATAGCTTGCAGTTTTCCGCTGAGTCAGCTTTTTCAATAGTTCGGACTATTAAAAATTGGAGAGACGAGCAATCTATTATTTTACATGATGGCCTATCACCATAGAATGCACGATAGGAGATGACGTCGGTTAGGTTAACGTCGTTAATATTAAAGGAAAGTTATGTGAAGATTTCACAAAAACACCTGTCCGTCCATTTATTTATTATTAGATTATCAAATACTTGATTTTATCTCTTTCCTTACCATTGCATAGCCGAGCAGTTATGAAGTGCAGCGACCATAAAGTGGATAAAGTCGGTTGTAATCTTCAATGCGGAGAAGCATATTTTAAGCACCATTGTTATGTAGCTAAAATGAACGTTCGATCGATGAAGGCCGACCCGATATGTACCCCATGTGTTACACATGTAGCGGCCAATTCTCGAGTAATCGGTCAAAAGGAAGAAAGAAAGTGCACAATGTATGTATAAAAAGAAGTTCTGACATTCATTCCGCTTGAGTCGACTTTTATCCACAAATAATTATAATAATTAGTTACTTCGTAGATTTTGCTTGAACTGCAAGTAACACATTTTGAAAATCGTACATACATTCGATACCTGAACTTTAGAAAGGGAAACCAAATTTCTCTTAATACGATAGCAACGATAAGTTCATATGCGTCATATGAAATCAGTGGTTTATGTAGCCTTGACAGTACCTAATAGAAAACTGCACGAAATTAAAAATCGTATTAATACGCTTTACCTTATCGATACGTAACGTGTCGTTTATTTGCATTTGTACGCTAAAGTCAATCTGACCGATTTTCAAAATCTTTCATTTTATGAGAATAATTTTAAAATCGGGTTTAACGCCATTGAAAACAATTCGACGATCAAGCAAATGAATGAATCTATTGTTTATTTTGTTGCTAATAGTGGGCGAATCCAATGATCACGTGAGTTCGATGAGAATGAGAAGAGCAATTTTAAGAAGGTATTTATTTACTTTATTTTCTTTTTAACGATAAAGGTCTAGGATTAAAATTCGGAATTTAATAGAGAAATGAATGAAATCGATTTAGTCCTTCGAGATAATTAATTGCATACATACATACATAGGTAGATAAGAAGTTTGATATGGCTTTTAATAAATATATTTATGTTATGCACACATCTTACAAATTTAGTATAACTGCTATGGCAGGCACGAAATATCGAACTTCAATAAGTTTCTTGTAAATCCTAGCACGGCACCTCGATCTACAAGTGTATGTAACCATCGGATTAATTTCTAAACAATATAGTATTAAAAGGTAAAAAATAACAGCCGGCAGAGTTTTCCTAAAATTGTGTTTAAATGCTGGGTATGCAAGATTCGTCGCTAGAAGCGCATGCAATAGTTTTCTCGCTTATTTCTTTTTGGTGTTGCTTCCATACTACAACACATTTTTCTGTCAATTTTTCCCCCGTTTCCTTCCTTCGTACCCTTCAACCTTCGGTGGAAGATATATTCACTTTGTCAAAGCGTTTGCAACATCCAGAAGGAAGCTGCAAAGGTCCCGTAAAGAATATATATTCTTGACCAGTATTAAAGTCTACACCGATATAAGCATCTACGTCTGTCCGACTGTGTATTATCTGTTTTGACAATCTTCTGGCCGCAAGCCTGAAGTTGTCGTCTTGAAATTTGACAGAAACATTAAAAGTTCTTGCATGCAGGTTGTTATTGAAAATGGGCCAAATCTGTCGAACGACACACCCACAGTACAGCTTAAACTCAGAACACGTCGGTTTTTCAAAATGTACAAAAAATTGGTTTTTTGCTTACTACTCATAAACAGCAGCAGACAAACGTACAAAAATTTGAACCTTAATCACGCCTACTTAATGTTACAGTATATCAATCTATCATTTTCCTTCAAGAATGAGACAAACCAGTCAAAGGGCGCAACAACTGTGAATAGCTTTACTTTCCGCGTTTTTTGCTTGTTACTCATAAAATACAAAACATAACACGTATAAATGTTCCCTTTTATTTTGAAAATAGAAAAGATCGGTCGCAACCGCCCCACTTTATAGAGAATGAAAATTTACTTCTTTTCTTATTTCTTTTAGTCCTTTTTAGGATAACGGTGGTGGCTGCAAAAGATTCGGTTACGATCGAATGTAGTTTTCTTAGCTTTATTTTTTTGATAAATTTATGTCTTTTGTTTAGGTGTAGGCGGGTATATATGTTTTTTTCAGATGAAAAATCACAAAATATGCACATAATAAATAAAAGAATAATGGGGCAAAGGTAACTAGTGAAGGCTACTTTTGACCCTTGCAACCCCTGGAGATAATTTTTTGCTTCCATAAATATCGTTGCGTTCAGAGAGACATTACGAATTTTCTTTATCTGTTTTTCTCAGCATGTAACGTGTTTTGATGCATGTGATGTGATTTAAGGGACAACAAGAAATTAAATGAAAATTTTAATTTTACTCTAAACCGTAAATGTATTGATCTCGTTCGATTTAGATTTAGATGGTATTGGGTAAGATGGCACTCGGACAAAACAGTTAAAAATTTAAGAATTGTGGTTTTTCCATATATATATATATATATATATATATGTATAAGAGCGTAGGCTAACGGCAGTTTACTCAGTTTACCGTTAACGGTAGTGTTTCCCTTCAAAGAGTTTTCTAGACAAATATCTCATAATGAAATGTAAAATTGACGTATAGAAGAAAGCAACGTTTCTAACGCTAATCGAAAATTCATTTGACATTGCCGCTCATTAAGGTGTATTTGCGACATATATCATGAAGAAGTCAAAAAAATAATAATCCTTTGATAGGAGATATGAACAATACTTGCGGTTTTTTAAATGAAGCAAAAGAAAAAAAGAGGAATTTACCAGAATTGGGTCACACATATAACCATTTACATATAAGTATTGATTTTTACCAGTTTACACAGACAGTATTTGTCTATAAAAAATGAATTCCATAAAAGTATTCGTTTACGTATTCCGATAGATTGATTTATCTATATATGTAATCTGTAATAAATAAGTGAACATTCCTGTTTACATGATATATACGATCCGAGGATCATGTTATACGAGTCAGTCACTTTATTATGTAATGTAATAAATAGTCAGCAGTATTTTATATACAAAATATCCAAAATACTAATACTAATACATCGACTTCAGATGTTGAAGTGCCGTGGGACAGTCCGTTGGTTGAAACGCCTCGTTCACCTTAGGACGCTACATAAGATTTTCTAAATATGTTTTTGTTTTTTTTGAATGTAAGCAAATTAATCGATTCTTCATATTGACCTTTCATATTGACCTTTCACTTAAATCGAAATAATATCTAAAATAGATTTTAAATCTGCTCGTCTACAGCTTACAGTTTTTAGTTACGTGTCTGTTTTTAGGCATGCATGCAGTATACACGTGTTTTTGGATGTTACGAACGGAGATGCAAGTCAGTCGTGACGCTTGGAAAAACAACGCACAACTGCACTTTTGATTGCCATGATATCGTAATATGCGGAAATGGATAAAGAGAAATGCAGTTTTTTGAACGGCAATATTTCAAGTATTAAACGAGGTAACAATTATTTTTGAAAGTTTTTTGTTATGCCCTAAGTGTCACTTGGAGTGCGGGTATGTTAAGTTTGTACGCCTATAGACCGCACCATGGAGGACTTGAGATAGATTTACGTGAAAATGTTGTTATACCAATCAATATTATTATGATTCCCGGTCATAAAGGATTCCGTTAAAAAAGGATTGCATTGGATTTGATTGGATAATTTGTATGGCTTCTCCCCATATAATGTTCTATTCCGAAACAAATCTATACGTGAAGATGAATGCGATTTTATCTAAAATTTCTTAAAATTTCTTAAGAAAAATCGATGAAAAACAATCAGTGGGTACTAAATACTAAGGGAATGTGCAAAATTTGCATGGAATGGGACTATTTTTTGAATCCGCTTTGATGTAAATGTTCTTTAAAAACAAAAGAAAACCAAGTATACGGTAACAATGTCTGCTTTTTGATATTTTATAGCAAAAGTTGCGGCACGATGACGATATAAAATATCGATATCGAATGTCGTAGATTTTAGCTACGTACATTTATTTTTCACACCCCTCGCTATATAAGAGTTGCAATGAAAAGTAAAGTTTTATAGCGCAAAAAGTTCTCATATTTCATATTTTATACTATATTTCGCTATCGGCCATAACTGATCATAACGTTGTATATGTACATAGCGGGGAAGTAATCTGAACTAAGCTTTTCGTACTGGCTGTCGGTTTTTTTTTTTTTGTTTTTTAGTGGCACTAAAATACGTATGTGTTGCCATATTTTGTTTTTGCTTGCCTCAGCATTGTACAAACACTAATCGTTCCGATTATCTCACGAGCTTAAGTTGATACAAAATGCTAACTACTTTTGATGGGCCCATCTTCTATGATGCCGATCAATTCAGAATTATTCTCTGCATCGATCGAAGCTTATCTGTCCGTCAGTATATCTGTCCGCCCAATATTTTTGTGTTTAGTCCCAAGGATGTGATTTTTGAAGTATTTTGATGAAATTTGTGACATCGATGTGTTTTCGTTCGAAGAGGAACGCCATTGCGTATGGTTCCAAACCGACAACTTCCCATATAACAACTTGTTTTAAAAAGTGACTGTATTAAGCGAAGGAATGTAGGTTACTTAATGGGAGGCCGTGGTCCACCATAACAGTTAAGTTTTATTTATACATTTTTTCTTGTATTTTCATTTCACAATTACTTTCAATTAATTTTATTTTATTATCAAGTACAAATATTTAGTTTATAGTTGAAATATGTAACTTTTTCGCTTCTCTTCTTCTCTTCTCTTTTGTTTTTTTTGTTTTTATTCAAAATGTCATATCTCGGTTGAGAGCAGTTTATTTAAAAGCAATTTGCATTATAAACGGTTTTAAGGTTTTATCGGTTATTTGTTGATAATTCCAACAGTTGAATATGAAAAGTCTGTTGACGTTTGATGCGGCACAAAAAAGGATTTGTTGATTTTATTTGCTTTTGCAACTTGCCGTATATGGCGGTTAATAACGATTCACACGACGCTTTATAATTAAGCTGAAATCAATATTATATTAAGTTCAAAGTGAATAAAAAATGAGAGAAATGTTTTTTCTCGTTTTTTTTTTTTTTTTTTTTTTTTTTTTTTTTTTATTAACGCAAAAGAATAGTAGGAGAAGAGTCCCAAGCCGAATACTTTTGTCCCTTTAGAATTTTACTCGAACAAGTTGATGCTTCAAAGCGATCGTTATATGCTTCATAGTGATCCAGTAACATAGTCATAAATTCTGAACTTTTCCTTCGCTAAATATCAAAATATTCTCGTCGCTTAGCTGTAACGTACATCATAAAGTTCCTTCAAAAGCTTCCATTTGATAAAAATTCTTAAGCCATGTACTAACCAGTTCTGGAGATCTTCCCCTGATTTACCACGAATAATAAATGAATATATAACAGAAAGCAACAGAAAGCAACACACAGCAGACATGGCTGCTAGTTTGCAAACGAAACGCTTTCGATTGTGAACAATGAGTAGACCCTGACTTTCGTTTTATTGAATTTCATTTTACTGATATTTTTCAATAGAATTTTATGATTGTTCGACATCACAACATGTAGACGCTTTTCTTTCTTTTTGTTTTTAAAATTTTTCAATAGATAAATGAAACGGATGAAATGAAAAGTTATTTGCTCCTCTCACCAATCAAGGTTATCGTCTTGAAGGTATTTGCCGTTGGATAACATGCACTTATGACAACATTTTCTCCACAGTTTCGCGGAACAGCTACAGAAACCTTTTTCAATCAAGTCGAAATGGGTTTCCCGGAGCGGCTTCTTGATCTGTTCGGCAGTCAGAAGTCGCACGGTGGCAAAGCAGGGAAATATAGGGCAACGTATATACGGCAAGCTTTCAACGGAACGTTCTCGAAGAGTCAATGTAAAATTGCGTGCTTTTGAACCCAGTCGAGATTTGATGGGCTTGGGGAAGCTTTCTTATAGTCAATCAACCATTGTCGACCACTGTCGATTTAATTGACGTGGTGGCTTTCGTCGGTAACTGTTAATGGGCATCTGCGTGCTGTTCGCCTTGAATTAATTCTTGACTTTCCTTCAAGTTTTTGCACGACTTATGAACATCTTTCAACGATAATGTAGCGTAATCGCTAAAGGCCTTTCGCAAGGCATTGAAATGTGCCAGGGTTTGATTGTTTATTCCGCGAACAACGCTGAGCAAAAATCGAAAAACTCACTTTTGTGCGTTTACAAAAGGACCTGTAACTCTGCAGCAATTGAATATATCGGCATGAAACTTTACATAGATGCGAAAGACAGAGTGCTTGCAAAGATTCGCACGAAAAATAAAAGCGAAAAATAATTTTATGGTTCCATACTACTCGCGGAGTTTAAATGAAAAATTCACTTTGTTGTGTGACCGTAGCAGTCTATATATAATATGTACATATTACAAATAATAGTGATTTTGTGTCTTTAAATTTAATTATCTGTAGTATTGAAGTAAAGCAACAAAAGGAATCTCTTAAAGCAGATAATAAGAAAGAAGAAAAGAGTGGGAGATAAATCTCTTAAACAAACAATAACATTAATTTTGTATTTTTCCACCTCAGCGAAACGGAATACGGGAATACAGGTATACAGGTATACAGGAATAGCATTGAGAAAGTCCTTCGCCAACTCTATTGTGTTATATATAGTAAAATATACTTGTGTGTAAGTTAAGCTGCTGACAAGAGAAAATATGTTCGCATTGTTTACACAAAGAGGAAGAAAATATTCTGCAATTGTTTCATTATAATCCTACGCTGGTACAATGCATAATACATTTTGATAAGAATAAAAAGCGGATAATAGAAAACGTAATTGTACTTTTCGGAGATATGCTATACGTTATGTTGCATAGAATATGCAGATAAATGAAACGCCTACAACTGATTACCAAGCGACTGCTATTTTCTTTCATTCATTAGTAAAAATATTTGGAATATTTGAAAAAAAAACTCGAACGCATACAAAAGGGACGGAAAGAAAGCTTAAATCATTAGACATCAAATCGCGGATGGAATTGTTCTAAAGTGAAGCTATTATATGGTGACAATTTATGGGTCTCTGTGTTTAGGTCGCAACTATAATACTTTCAAGTTTTGCTATAACAAATATTCGAATCAAATTCGAATCTATGGCTGAGACTTCTGAGGCATTGATAAATGTGTAGAATCAATAACTTTAGCTATGGCGACCGTGCTTGCATGTGCAAGCATCCTCGGCTTACTATCTCCTCTTTTGAACTTAGTCAAGCATATTGAGGATGAGCAAGCGGACTTTCTTAATAATAACGTGTAAAGTGATGGTAACATTGTTTTACGGTTTTGGATACAAAAATCATGGTAGCTTTGATTAAATTCGACTTTCGACTGTTAGTGTTTTCTTATGTATTTGTATGTGTGGTTATGAACTTATTCATATTACATAATATTTACGGTGAACTTGATTATTGCATTTCTTATTCATACAATGAATTCATCACAAACAAATAAATTCTGGGACTAAAGGAAGACGGGTACTGGCAACTAAGATTATCGATCCTATTTAAAAATAGAAAAACTGTGTGAGGTTAGTCTAATCTTCAAAGGTTTAAGTCTTAAAATAACTTAATAGATTCGTAGTAGATGATGATGACTGTTTTTTCTGCTAATATTACAAATAAGCAGTTTTTACACCTTTCCGCCAAACTTCATGTTAAGCATATATATATATATATATATATATATATAAGTGTATGAATGGTATACTTTTATATAATGGGGTTTAACCATCAAAGCGTTTATAGCTCGAAGATAAACGTACATGTTTGCAATCAATCTTCATTATTCGACAGGAAATTAAATGAATATTTTCGTCATTTCATTTTGATTAAATTATATGTGAAACGACATACATATTTTTAGACAGAAACACATAGAATACACTCGCCCACACAAATACTAGCTTAACCGGCTTACTTATAGGGCATTGCGATTAATTCATTCGTGAAATTTCCATTAAAGCGCTTTTATAATTTCGAATTTATTATATCCACTATATACAACAGGTAAACAGATGACTAGCTTTCCTGTTAAGAGGGGAATAAAGCAAAGAAAACAAGCTAAAGACCATTAAACCGGGTGAGCGTGAGTGAAACAGAGTGAGAGAGAGAGAGAGAGGAATGTCGATTTTTGTAATACCTCTGTCTTGATACGTATCGCTTACTAAACACCTTCTCACCGTAAATATTAATATTATATCGACCATTGTATCGACAGTAAACGAGATTGAATGTCCATTACGCTTACTTCTCACAAAAAGCGAACATTTTCATGTTTTCCAAAGAATACGACGAATCTTTCATATTTACACCCGTTCAAATGAATACCAAAATAATCTCGTAGATTTGTACTAACGAAGCCTGTCTCTTTCATTCTCTTTCTTCGGCGTTTTTATATCAATATTTTTCATACATCAATATTTTTATACCCATCACCGAAATATGGCGTTTTATCAAAACGTTTGCAACGCCGAGAAGGAAGCTTCTGACCTACCCCACAAAGTATAAATATTCTTGATTAGCATCAAATTCTAAATCCAGTCCAGTTGTCCGTCTTTCTGTCTGTGTAATGTGTCCTTAAAACATTTTCCTGGCCATCGAAAAGAAGCTAGCATTAGCTCATTGCTCATAAACTACAACAAATAAATCTACAAAAATTTCAACGTATATCCTATGTCCTAGGTCAAGGGACACGCCTGCTACGCCGGCACATCTTTGCGTTCCGTGTCCTTTGCTGATTGCTCATGAACTTCAATGAGCACACGATATAAATTTCCTCAAAATTATTCTATCGGAATATCAAAAAACAGGCACGCCCACGCAATATTATGGAGTATGCACATTAATATATTTTCTTTTTTTCAATCTTTGACAACATAGCAAGACGTAGAAAATGTAAAAACCTTTCATACAAAGCGTACAAAATCTACCTACAAAAGCGTACAAAATGTGCATGCAAAACGTACGTAAAAAGCGTACAAACCCTTCATACAAAATGTACAAACTGCATGAAGAGTACAAACAACATTTTGCGTAGGTGTTTTGTTCATACGAGTGGATTCCCTTTTCGCTATTACTTTGTGTGGTCCTTCATATATTTCATCAAATCTTTGCCTGTACTGCCTTTTCGTTACAATTTATTTTAATGTTTATTTGTTTGCTGCGCCTTTTCTTTTTCTAAGTTAACATCCAGAGGGAAGCTCCAGAGGCCCCATAAAAGATCTTCTTCTTCTTGATCAGCATCAAATTTTAAACCGATTTAAACAAGTCCATATGCCCCGTTGTCCGCCTGTCCGTCCATCTGTCTGTCTATGTAATGTTTGTGGTAAACATTCTTTAGCCCGCAAAAATCCGGCAATCGGCTACAAATTTGACAGAAGATTTGGAAGCTCCTTCATGGAAGTTGATATTGAAATTGGGCCAAATCGGTCAAAGTACATGACCACATGCCATGACTGTCTCAGTTTGCAAAAGTAAAAGCAGTTTGGTTTTTTGCTCATTACTTATAAATCACAACAGATACAACGTTAAAATTTGCTGTTATATTCTATGGATTGTGCCCGTCCTGCATCTGTACGAAAATGGAAAAAATCGACCTCGCCTACACAAAGTTGTAAGTAATAAAATTGTAATTTTTTCACTTTCTTGATGTTTTTTGCTTCTCTTACGAGTGTAAGGTACCCAAGCTAGAATATTGAAAATTATCCTCACATGAAGATATATTATCCGTCTACAACTGTGTTAATTCTAATATAAATATGGTGGACCCTGCTAACGTGGAGGATGCAGATTTATCCTTAGAATCTTAATACAATCAATTGGGTATCCAATAGAAGGACTTAAACAGTAGAAGGCGACTAGCGCAGTGTTCTAATTCTAAATTAAGCATCGCGGACGTAATGACGATTTACGAAGGATAAAGGTGATGGGTATAAAAAATTCAGTCATGCCGAATATAATTTTCTTACTTGTTGATGATTGATATAAAAATATTGCTTCGGATATAGTCAATGCTTTCAAACATTTCAATTTCTATGTTCTTTTAGATCTCCTTGGGATTGTTTCTTGTGTGGCCATGTCTCAGTTTCAGGTTTAACGCAATGCATAGACTTGAGTTTTTCATTGGTGTTTGTGTGACATTGTGTGCATCACTGGCAAACACGATGAGTAATAAAGTGTTCTGATTAGCTCGGCTTGGAATCTGACGGCGATTAAGTGCGCGTATGTTTTATTTAGGGTTTTATTTGTGGAAATTTTAACATATATGTACCTATGTAAGTGCTTAAAGCGGATTACGAAGTAACCTATGGACCTGATCGAGTACCGAAACGTGTGTAACAACTTGCACTGTTCAATAATCGAAATTTGAATCCTAGTATACCGGTTAAAACAATCTCTGGCGAATGCGTATACACATAGTATGTCGACAAAGCACTTAGTACTTCGTTGATTTCGGCAAATCAGACTTTGATACAAAATTTAAATACACAAACAAAGTAGAATGAAAATTACATTTCCGTTTTATGAGTCAGAACATTTCCTCTCTTAAAAAAATGTTTATAAGTTATTTGACCAGAAAATAAATGGAATTTTCTTCAAGCAAACGCTGCCTGATATTCCATAATTTTTGTAACTGCATTCATTAGCAAATATTTTTTTTTTTCGTTAATTTTTCAAGTTTTTGCAAAACAAATACTTGGTTTACTTGCGGCATATTCTTTTATTTTGCTGAAGACAAAAGTATTATTAATAATTAAAGAGGGTAAACGTTTTCCTAATTAGCTAACTCTCAGAGCATAGTTTTTTTTTTTCTTTTTTTTTTTTTCTTTTATTAAAAGAGATTTAGGGAGATTTAGGGTTAAAGGGAATAAGCAAAAAGTGAGTTCAGATAAAGACTGAATAATTGTTTTCGTTTAAATGGAAATATTACTCACAATTCTGCTGCTAATACATTTATTATAATTCAGGTAGGAGTCGAAGTTGATACAAGTTTTCTTACATCCATCACAAAAGGTATACAGAATAGGCCACAGCTAATCCGATTGTGTGTGGCGGCAATATGTGTCCTCTTCATACTTTAGATCACTTGTGGTGCAAGACTGCACTAAGTATGTGTGGATACACGCAACATTCAGAAGGACTTGGAGTAGCCCCGAGAAGAAGGCTTGAGAAGGACTTGAGATATGCCAATCGACTCCGTGTAACGTTCTGAATAGATTTAAGCATGTCTTTCCGTCTGTCCGTCCTGTTTCCTTGTGTTCAACTTACAGGCCGCAATGTTTGAGATATTTTGATGAAATTTGGTACACTGTCGTCTATAAGCGCAAGGGCAAATGTTATTGAAAATCGCACCCGACTGTTTTTCGACTTCTTTCCATATCATGCATCATATTAAAAAGTTGTTATATGAATAACTGTGAGGTGGTGTAGCCCACTACACGTTTTTAAACTTTTAACTCAAAATCTAACGTAAGGAATACTATATATTTTTGATATAAACTTGACAACATTTTCGCAATATGTTCGATTTCATTGTTATCAAGGATAATGAAAAAATACGAAATTCGCAATTGACAACAAAAAGTTTTGCGGTCTTATCTTTTTAGTTTGTTCTCCTGTTTTGTTTACTTTGTTTTTGATGGCGGATTTCTTTTTAAAGATATATCTGCTTTCACCCCTTAATCTTAATTCTTTCATTTATTGGGTTTAGGTATTCTAGGAACTATTCTTCTGGGAACAGATGTGCAAGTTAAAAAAGAAATGGGAGCACAATATTCCACGAAATCCTATATTTTTGTTCATTTTATTCCCAGTGTAGTTTTCCTAACCCCTCCCCTCTCTCTCTCACTCTCTCTCTTTCTTTCCCTTGTTTCCATTCCATTTAATAAAGCGAATACCATCACAAATAAATGCATCAATATTGCATAAATTGTTGCTTGTTGTTAGGGTTTCGTTAGGTATTATTAGGTATTGTTAGGTATTGTTAGGTATTATTAGGTATTGTTAGGTATTATTAGGTATTATTAGGTATTGTTAGGTATTATTAGGTATTGCTAGGTATTATTAGGTATTGTTAGGTATTATTTTCAGAACATCTTTTTATGTGGCCATGATAAGTATTTCATAAGGTAATTATTGAGGAAAAAACCCATTATTTATTATTTCCTCGAAGATATTTTGGCTTTCTTTTAGTAATATGTTGTGCATTAATCGACCTCAAAAGAGCAGTTTGAGCAGTAGTTTGTTGTTGAACTTCGAGAACATGTTTGAAAGATTTTCACCCTTCTATCTGCATTTTCTAAAGGTTTCGACATTTTTCAGACCGGAGAAGAGCGAATCAAAAAAGGAGAAGGCAAGAAGACAAGAAGAAACAATATTTACTTGATTCCAAATCCCAAATCACTTATGATATTTACATGCATTATGTCATCACGAGTAGTAATTTCCGTTTCTTGCTCGCAAATACAACGAGAAAATCTATCTCTATCCCTATGCTGAAAGGACAAAGAAAAATCAAAAAACAGAAATTAAAAATGAAAAAATGAATTTCATTGCAAAGTTTAAGCATGAAATGGAATTTTCACGCAACGGATTTATTTTAATATTACATTTTTATAAATTCATTCGTTTGCTAAGGACACGTTATTAATGCGTCAGAATATGAGAGCAAATTAGTATTTTTCAACAATGTACCGTAAATGTAACGAAAAATCCAGTCAACAATTGCATGAATGGTGGAGAAAAATAAAATGGATTGAGAGAAAGCATAAATCTTTTAAACAACTCCTTTCTTACAAGAAAATAAGATTAAAAAAGGGAAAAAGGGAAAAAAATGTGTAACATAAGCGCTTTTCTCCTTGAATTGGTTGGCATTTTCTTGTAGCATTTCCTTCGCAATCGATGTAAACTAGTTTTTGTCGGCATGTCGGCAATCGATGGCGTACTCGTTTCGTTATTGCATTTGTAATTCGAAATCGTAGCAAGTATTGCCTGTTACGTAGGCACATCTGTTTTCATTTTTGCGTTCTACGCGTTCTTCGCGTCCTCCCTCTAATGAAAGCGAAGCGACCAAAATGTATTTTGCTGTTACTGCATTGGCGCTTGCCTTCATACCGATGCAGCAGTAGTGGGAGAATGTTATTCTAAGCTTGTGGATAAATTTGAACGGATAGATTGGCGAAAGTTACAATCTGAAAAACTCATTTTTCACGGACGGGCAGGTGTGTCCCTACAGCCAATGGAATCTACACATATACTAGATTTGCTTTTTCGTGACCCATAATAGCTTTTAAATTGAGGGAGATTCCATGTGAGAAACGCTTCTTATTAAATCTAAAGTTTACAGCAGCAGCACATGAAAGATCGAAAACGGCACTTTTGAATAGCGTGTGGAAAATATATATTTAGCTAAAACGCGAACATACCATTGAAAAAATTACGTTATTAACTTTCTGCCCTTGTTCTATGAACTTATCAAGCAGCGTGATACATATACACACTTCTTTATTATAAATACCTTGTGACACACCCACACTTATGACGGCTAAATGTAGTACATTGGTCGTTAGGGCTGTCTAAGGAAGAATATCGTAAACTTGATGTTTCGTTTATATGCAAAGTTTAAAGTTTTGCGTCAGACGCAGAATGAATTTTGTATATATTGCGGTGGTTTGATGGGGAAATGCAGAAGGAGGATAAGTGAATATTCTTTGTTTACTTTACTGTTGAAATTGCATTGCTTGTAGGGTGGAACCGTTTAGTAGAAAAGGGATATTAAGCTACCCGCTATTGATCATAACTGTACGACTAACTGGTCGCTCTTTGCAAAGCATCCACACATGTACACGTATGGACATTTTCGGTGAAATTCCTTATGCAAGTTAGAAGTATATTAAAAAATTCGACTTAAATCTTAGTTAACCTCTGTCATACGTATTTTTCTTCTCTTTTTTTTTTTTTTTGGTACTACGAGAAAAAATTTTCTTTTCCATTCAATTTTTCTTTCTTTCTTTCTTCTTCGTCTTCTTCGTCTTTTTCTTCTTTTTCTTCTTTTACATCATTTTAACAGCAAATGTATTGTGCAAAAGATATGGGTGCTTGTGTGCGTGTGTGTTTTAAACATAAGTTTCATTTTATACAAAAACCACTTCACGTCTTTATGTGTTGTCGTAAGTGCGTCAGATTAGTCATGTTTTGTCACGCCTGAGATGAGAACTTTACAAATTCCATTTCGCCCTTTTTTTTTCTTATTCTTCATTTTTTTTCTTGTTCGTTTCCTAACAGGCCAGTTTCCTTTGCTTTGTGTAATTGCGTTTGTGATGCTTTCGCCAGCGGTCTTAGATAACTTTAATTTGAGATTTTCTCTCTATGTGTCTTTTTATAATGAGGAATCCGACGCAACACCTTCTTACATTATTATAATAAATGTTTTCATTCGGTTTCAGTTAATCAGTCAAATGGAAAGTAGTCTGCAGCAATAATGCGGTGATAATCTATGGCATTAAGTTACTAAGGGGCGTATACTCACGTTGTGACCGGTCACTAGTCACTAAAGATACGCACCACATGTTCTCGTTATATTTTCTTTGACTTTTTGACAATTTTGATATTCAAATGGAATAATGATAATAAAACACTTGTTCACTATTCAAACTAACATAAATAAGGGAATGCTTTGTGACTTGTGATTTCTCTGCCATGGTGCATAGAGTACTCTCTTAAATCTGTCCTTGGGTTCGGTAATAAAATTTCATATGTGTGGTATGAATAACATTTCCATTAAATTGTTTGTCACTCATCCGCCTATATATGCATATACAAATACAATGAATTACTCGCGTGAAGTTGGCCGATTGTACGTATCCCAAATTTTTGTCTTTGCTATCTTCATACTTCGTTCGCGCCTCTACTAAGGTAATTGATAATCGAACGATACTAAAAGAATAACCAAATGGTGCGAAAAACTAAACAAAAATAGGATAAATAAGAATAAGAGATTAAATGAAAATCCATTGCTTCTATTCACCATGCAATGAATATATAAAACTGGCGAAAGTTACAATATAGAAAGTGTGTTATAAAAAATTGTAATGAATTTGTTCAAGGGCAGCTTTTTGATATCTTTTAAGGGGCGCTAGTTTATCAGAACAACCCAATTTCATTACTATGTCTAATGTCTGTTTATCACCGCGAAAATCGCTCTTCCCCTATACACAAAGCACTAAATTAATTATAAAAAATTTGAACAAATTGCATGATGAGGGAACGAATTGTATAATGAATGAGCGAATTGTATGATGAATGAACAAATGTTTGAATGTTTGATGAGTAAACCAATTTGTTCAAATTTTTTTGTAAATAATTCAGTGTCAGGGGAGGGGCATATTTGGGGCGATCTTGGCGGTGATAGATAGGAAGTGCAAAATAGTAATGAAATTAGGGTTTTCTGATAGGTTTCAGCATTTTTCAAAACATATCTGAAATCAAGTGTTACGTAAAGTCTCTTGAAACTGTATATGGGAGTTAGCGACAATAACTTGTTTTTTTTTTTGGTTTTGTGATCGTAATTAAAGACTTCGTTTATTTTATATATGTTTTCTTGTTGGTATCTTTTCGTATTAATACATATTTTATTTGTTCTTCTTTTACATCGCGATAAACCGTCACTTAGCAAAGACATTTTTAGCGAAGACATAACTTTTGCTAAATATGGGCTATCATGGTGGGCTATCTTCGCTTCGGTAATAAATTAAATTGCTCTATCTATCGTAATGTCATAATAATAGAGCTGCTAAGCTCGTTTCATATTTTAGAATATGTGATTCGTTCTCTTCTTCTTACTTATTTTTCTATAAAGGTACACATTAATTATGCTTTAAAAATGAATTTGAAACGTTCCTTTGTTTTTGAATTAATTAATTTTTTGCTTTGTATTTGCTTATCATCCAGCAACAGTTCAGCTTTAGGGCTATCATTGTCATTCGGGTTGAAGTGTAACGGGACAAAACAAAAACAAGTTGCATTGCTGATTTAATGTCGAATTACAAAGCAATCGATCAAAATCAACGATTAATTAGAGAATAAAGCGTATAATAGGGTATTAACACTACAGCATTACTAGTGTTCGGGTAACAAATGTTAACAAATGTAACAAATAACCGATGTGAAAAAGAAGGAATATATATATATATATATATATATATATATATATATATATATATATATATATATATATTAAGACATTGAATAAGTTTTCGCTATTTTTCGAACGGATGACGTTACTAGTGCTGCTTGCCTGTAATTAAAGATGACGACGAATCTATAGGCATGTACTGTACACATAAGCGAACTTAAGATTCGGTGCATGTCGTTTCGCTGAAGCGTAAACAACTTTTTGTTTTGCAGTCTTGAATACATGTCAAATTTCTTGCCAAAAAACCGCAATAATCATGATATCGTAAATTTTCAGGGCGCCAAGGTGCGGCTGCATTAGCACTAGCTTGGACTGTGCCGCCGTCTCTCTTGTATTCATCGCATATTGCGATGTCTGATTGTCACTCGTTTTCATTTGGCGTAATAGGTGGTTTTACCGACGTGAAGATAGCTCACTCTACATTGCCCAATTTTTTGTCTTTGCTAAAAGGTAGAATATCTTCACATTAGATTCCCGCCTCCGCTAAGATAATTGATAATTGCATGATATTGAAAGAATAACAAAATGATGAGAAAAATTAAAAAAAAAAAAAGAAAATACAAACAAAATTTATTGTTACCTTTTACCAATAATTTTGTTTATTTTGGTTTTGTGATCGTAATTAAAAGCTTAGTTTGTTTTGTGTGCGCTTGCTTGTCAATATTTTTTAATTTTTATACTTTTTACATGCTATATTTATATATTTTGCTTTGCGACAAATCGTAACTGACCAAGGACATTTTAAGCAAAGACACAGTCCGAAAAAAGTGTGGGCTATCTTTGTGGACTATCTTCACTTCGGTATTCTTTTTTACTAATTTTTTCAAATATAAGAATAAATTTTACGAAAAAACAGGACAGCACTTAGTCAACATCCTGATACGCACGTATATCTATACATATTTATACATATATCAAAATATGGTCTTATTTTAAATATTTTTGCATATTCTGAAAGGTTGAAAGCACTCACTAAGCAAATAAAAAAAAATTTTTTTTTTTTGAACAATTTACAGTAGTGTTCCCCCTAAGTGAGCATTTAAGATGAATAAAACATTTTACCATATAATATAAGCCATTAAAGTACAATTTTGACAAATCAAGATTTCTAGCAATAGTATGCCGACCTGCCATTGCTCGTCTATAACTTTATACCGCGGGCTTTACTTCAAACGGCTATCAAACACATAATCTAAGAGCAATTCTCGATTTTCGTGCATTATGTATGCTAACGTTTTGCAAATGCGTCTTCGACAAGACGATTAATCTTTCTTCTTATTGTTCGATTTCTCCTCAAGCAAGAGCTTTATAGATCTAATAAAATATATAGAAAATTTATTGCAGATCAAATTCTTCCGCTCCTAAAATTGTATTATATTTTCCTAGCATTGCCATTTTTCCAGTGAAAAGGGGTCGTAGTACGAACAATTCTCGCCTTGATGTTTAAAGACATGATTGCAACAATGATCTGGCAAATGTATGGCTAATTTAGTTATTAACGTTAAGGAAAACCGTGACAATGACAGAACGCTGTGTATTCCAGTAGAATTAGGGACTAAAAGTTAGATGTGTGGAGCAACTTTATGGAATGCAGTTTATTATCGCATCAATCACACCAAAGTGAGTGAAAGTTGAAAATTAATCAATTAATTTTTCATGGCGTCCTCTTATTAATCTGACCGTTAGATGTAATTTTCTAATTAAATATTCAGAAGGCCGTGTATATATTAAACGTTAAGTGGATAGATAGTTTGCGAGCAGCATATATATGTATGTTTTAATTGTCATAACGTATTCATGCATATACTTGAATATGGTTTTTGCTTTCCATTTGATTGAAATATGACCGGCCCTTTAATATGTGTTATTGTAACAAATCGATGTAAAACAACACACACTTAAAGCGTTAACATCATTATCCTTTTAGCTGTTATTTACTTGAGCACTTTTTTCTTTTTACTAATGATTTTTAATTTAAATTAATACAATGCCACGCATGCCACATGCAATACGATATCATTGGAATTCATTGTAATTTCTTTTTATCACTTTTTATTCTGTTGAGCGCCTATTAAAACGGTATTTCAACGACTTTAATGCTATACAACGTCTTTCACATATCAAAAATCAAATAACAATTTTTGGCGTCAGCTTGAACCGAATATTTTATTACTCAACACTTACACAGTTGGTTGGTTCTAATGAACACACCAACAACAAAGATAACCGTAAAGTGGGAAAGTGAGGCTAATGTAATATTTATATATAGATATATACGCATATGTGTATAAAACAAAAAGCTCGAAGTTTGCTTATAGGAACGATGTTAGCCCATCGTTTCATTTTTATTTTGAAACTTATATTTAACATGACAACTACGACATGTCGCATGTGTATTGCGGCAAATGCCAACCGCAAGAAATGTTTCCTTTATGAAGATCGTTATTGTTTTTTTCACACGCCGAAAGCAACCATTAATTATCAACCACTAATCGTCTTTTCCTGTTTCGCGAAACCTCTTTTCTGGGCAGTTTTTCCCTGGTCATAAGGGGGGAATGGAGGAATTAAAGAAACATTCCAGGATTATATAGTTTATAGCGTGCCTGTTAAGGCGACGATTCTGGCTACAGTTAATCATTTGACAGTTAATTCCACTTTATGTTTGCGATGAAGTTTTCAATGTTGAACTGCCATAAAAGAAAGTGAATAAAAAGCGGGATCTTATTGCGATGACCAAGTAGAAATGTTTGTATTTATTAAATTCATTATTTCGAGAAAATTATTTGAGATCACATAGAGTGTGCATTACATCACTCAATAAGTCTCCGACTTAAAATATATAGGACAGGTGTGTTGATAGACTCGGTGACAGCAATCGGCGAAATCCGTCCAAAGCAACCAAAAAGCTAACCTCATTGAAAAAAATTGTAACTTGTAAACTAATTGTCAGAGTGGCTGTGGGAAACTGTGTCACGTATCGTTTGGGGGTTGATGCTATGAAGAAAGCATATAGATCTGCCAATAGCGATGTCATACGTATTGACTGTTAGTGATGCGTTATTTCCTCGACTACCAAAATAATCTGAGTTTTTCTCGGAAAATCGTAGATTGACGCTTGCAAGATTTAAGCCGTAGCGTAAAACTAAACATAGTAAACGCCTTGACACATTAAGAAAAAGGAAGAAGAAAACTGTACGATTTTGTGTAACTAAGTTTCGCTAAGTAGCAACGGGAACAAATCTTATCTCTAATCTAATCTCTAATCTTATCACTTTTACATACCAATACTACACACCTCCAATGCTCTACTTTTCTCTATTTTTCAAGCTATCGCTGTGAATTACCAAAAGCCATTTTAGTTTGTTTTAGGGGCGGCCATTATTCGAATTTACGAGGAACATTTTTTGAAATTCCCCTAATTTGGGTTCGGTGTCATTTTAGCATTAGTTTTAGCATTAGAAAATGTGGACTAAATGGCCATGGAGGTCGGACATTGTTTACGTCGGGTAATTACGTTTGATCGTGTTCTTAGTACGATGACAGTTACTTTGCATATATCACCAAACAACAAATTAGAAGATGCATCCTTTTATTCTCACTTGTGTGTGTGTGCTGCAGTTACTTACATATTTCTAAGCCACCTCACGATATCAGGTTATTGTAATAAGAGAATCTCTTGAATGCCACACCTATATTAGCCATTATTTACGCAGAACGCTTGCTAATTCATCGAATCCTCCGCGATTCTGGAATAATGCATTCCTCGTTGTAAGCCTTCGTAACTCTCGAACATTAATCTATTGTTTAACGTTTTGGTTTTATTGGCAATATTTAGTTTATCTCTCCCTCATCCCCTTTAACTGTTAGTTATGTTAGAGCGCAAGTTGCTTTAAATTGCACACGCAATGATAATCTAAGCGCACCGGTCGGTGGTAAATTATTTAAAATATGTGTAATTAAGTAAGGATGTGTTGCATATGCGAAAAAATTCATGTGCGGTAAACTTTCCTTACTGAGGTCAATTTGTCATGAACAAAGGAAAACCATTAACTTTTACATTATGTCAAAGTCGTAGAGTAATTAACTGCAGCAGTAAAAACAATTCCCCTAAAGTAGCTTGAACTTAAGGTTAAAGAGCTTAAAAAATCGTTGTAAAAAATACAAAAAAAAGTTTTTGTGTTATTGTGTTATTAGTTTGTGTTTTTCAATAAAAAACGCTAAAGAGTCCAAAGTGCTAGACGTATGTTGGACATCTCGACAAGACTTGCCACTTGCAGTT
Organism: Glossina morsitans morsitans; assembly: GCA_001077435.1. Lineage (NCBI taxonomy): Eukaryota > Metazoa > Arthropoda > Insecta > Diptera > Glossinidae > Glossina > Glossina morsitans. The sequence goes on along the minus strand of CCAG010001203.1, from coordinate 46,698 downwards.
GATCACTTAATCAAGATAATCATGTTTAACAGCTTTGTTAAAGTTCTGCTTAAGCAAGTTTCGTAAAGCTTAGCAAATAGTCAAGTGTTGTTAGCTAAATATCACATAGATGACATCTGTGTAATACCTATGCAACAAATGAATAAAACTTCTGTACCAGTAATCTCTCCGTAAATGCTTGAATGTAATCAAGAAAAAAATAAAAAAAAACAAGAAAAGAAAAATTATCACAAAAATTATATCTTTTTCACGCAGTTATAAAAGCAATGTAAACAAGCCAGCAAAGGTCTCGTAAATGAATTCGAATGTTGAAGAAAGAGCAAATATATGAATAAAAATGCTTACGTTGAGGTTATATACAGAGATTTATATAAATTCAAACACTCGCAAACATATGCATTCATTATAATATTTTTGTGAATGCTATGGGATTTCGAATCGCGCAAACTTTGTACCGCTGCACGCTGAACGTAGTTGCTTTATTCAATGCTTTCTCTCTGTCTGCCTGTATGCAAAATGTCCAATTGTGACCGTGATGACGGTTTTTGTAGATTTTATGGTATTTTTTTTATACGCAGACATTGCTGGCGGCAAAAGCTGGAAAAGATGCCTGTAAAGCTAAAGCAGTACAGGTCCCGGTTGATCGCTACCATCGCTATTTAACAAACCCGTCGAATATCTTATGGATGTCTAGGACCTACAGCTGCCGTTTATCCATCTGCAATATGCGAATCGCGCCTGAAGAGTACAGCTGTTGCAATCACCATTGAAGCGAAATGCATCCCTCGATGATAAATGAAACGGCATCACATCGTCAACTTTCAACCAGCAGTTAACAATTTGTGATGTTAAAGAAATGGTTTATCTCATCAAATGCTTCACAGCCAGTGCTTGTATCATTCCGTACATTCACATATTTCTAATTAGGAATCACGACAAGACCTATAAATACATCATTAGGTTTTCTCAATCTTATTGGCTTTTTCGATAAATTCGACATTAGGATTTTCTAATTTTTTCAATATTATTCTTATCGCTGGAAACGTAATGTAAAGTAATATTGAAGATACATGGTTTGCTTAAACTAACGTTTTACTTAAAAAATACTTATTCGTTTTGCAATTATTTTTATACCCAGCACTGTAAGATGGGGGTATATTCACTTTGTTCTCTTCTATAATATATGTAACACCCAAAAGGAAGCTTCAGAGACTACTATAAAGTATATATATTCTTGATCAGCGTGAAATTCTGTGCTGATATAGCCATGTCTGTCGGTTGGTGTGCCCTGGTGGTACGTGTTGTTGACACCTTCCCGGTTGCGAAAATGAAGATATCGACTTCAAATTTGATGGAAATATTGGAAATTTCTGCACGCAGGTTGGTGTTGAAAATGGTGCGAAATCGGTCGGAGCGGAAGAGCTCAGTGAAGCGTTACCTGAAGGCAACTCCGCTTTTTTTAACAAAAATTTTTGGATTTTTCCCCGTTCCTTGGAAATTATAAAAGTTAGAAGTCGGAAATTTTACACATTTACTATAGGAAGCACTCTACTCCTTACGTCCAATGAAAAAATGGAAAACATCCGCCATGCCCACACAACGTTACAAATACTTAAATTCTGTTTTTTCACTTCTTTGAGGTTTTACGCCGATTTATCATAAGGCAAACAACACCGAATGTTTACAACCATTTTGTACACTTCTTAAATGAAGATATATTATCTGCCTAAAAATGGTAGACACCGCGATTACTCTTTTCTTAATAACACTAGTGGTATGGGTATCAAAGAAAACAACTTGGAGAGTAGAATGCGAAAAACATAGCGGTGGGCATGCAAAATTCGGGCCACACCGAATAGAACTTTCTTAATTGCTCCCTTCAATTGTGATCCCTTAAGGAGAAAAAAAAAATTTCAAAAAGAATATATATATATATATATAGAAAGGATTGGTATTTTGGAAGGGTATTTTTTTTGTTTCCGCTTTCATACCTAAACACATTTATTCGCAGTGTCTACATGTAGAACGCTATTATTGATCTTAAACTTGAATCAGAGAATTATGTTCTTGTCGCTATAAGATTTTACTTAATTTTCCTTTGTCTTTGTTAATTGAGGAGTTTTTTTGGGCGCGGAAATTTCTGCGCTGCTGAATTACTTATAGAACAAAGAAAGAGCACTAACAGAAAAACGTATCATCGAAATATGATATATCTGCCCGTGAATACAATTAATGTAATGAATATACAAAAAGGTGCAACGGATTTTAAACCATTCCTTAGGGTATAAGCCCTTTTCTGAGGTCAAGATGAGCAAAAAGAGCGACGGAGCTGTCTTTTTACGAATCCCTTTCTTGCGACGCTGAGGGGTGATGGAAATGGACTTGATATGAAAGAAAAGAGAATATAAAAAATTTGTGGTGACTTTGATGCGTTCTATTCGATTTTATAAAACGGAATAAGAAAATTCGGAAATATGGTAAGTGATGCGTATAATTATTGGCACTGTCCAAATCTACATCCACACCGTTAGCTCTGCTGGGAGATGCAGAGAGAGAAAGAGTGTGTGTGTGTGTGCGATAGAGATAGATAGATAGATAGATAGATAGATAGACAGGTAGATAGATAGATAGACATGGAGCAAGACTGAAGGCGTAATATTACTTTTCAAACAGAATAGTAGCCTTCATTGTGGAAAGTAATTCAGTACACACGGAAATATTGGTCGAGCGGAGTTCTTCATCACAAAGCTATGTTCCGTTTTTGTGCACATACATATAAGATAAGACAATGCAGGCCATTCGGAGCCGCTTTTTAAGAAGATCTAGAGTAAGTCTCTTACAGTTTCCACTTTACAAACTTCAATAGGTAGAAGAATGGAAACCTTGGATAACAAACATGACATCGTTTATCGACTCATTGTTTTAGTTAACGGAGAGCCTTCATGGGATCTGTAAAAGTTGATGTTACAAAACGTTTACGAAATTTTCTGCTTTATAGGATGAAAATTCAACTAACTTGTCATGTGTAACATTTTTGTTAACTACAGCATCGAACACGACGAACTACGGCTTCAATGCAGTAAAAGCATCGCAAGATTAAAAATGAGATTTTGCAACTTGTGTGAACTTTCGAAGATTCTTGCGAAAGTAGAGCAAACCAACAGTCGCTCAGGAGTAGGCGTTTACGTTGTGACCATCAATAACTGAAAAAAAAAAAAAAACTGAAGGGATCTTACTTATTGTTCACTCCACTGGGAACCCTTTGAGAAGGTGTTTCAACGATTCAGTTGCGGATCGACATCAATGGCAGGCACTGTTAATAAGGCTTAAAAGTATTGACTTTTACAAGAGACGAGCACGCCTTTTTATTGTTTAACGCCAGGTAATCTAAATAATGTGAACACAGATCAGTAAGTAAGAAATTCAAGATTTATTTCACTTAATTGAAGCATTTTTGATCAACTAATCCCTATCTGCATTATCAGGCTCTACGTGTTCTAGATTTTTCAATTGTTGAATTTATTTGCAATGTTTAACTTCATCGTTAACCTCTCCTTGTGCGAAAGCTTAAAATTCATAACAATTACTTTTAAAATTCTCATTAGAACATACTTTTTTGATTGTTTTGTGCCAAAAATAATATGCAAAAAAAGAGAAGGAAAAACATGAAAATTACGTTTGAATTTTAATACAAAAGAATTACATTAAAATATATATAAACGTTTAAAGGCAGGATGAATGCGGATAATGAAAAAAAAAAAAATAAATAAATAAAAAAAATAAAAATAATAATAAAAGAAGGAAATATAAAAGTGGAACTTGTCTCCAGACAAACAAGACTTACTATCATAACTACAGCCAGCAACATCTTTGTGTGCAGAACATGTCAGACATACATAATTTATAAGTTTATGTATATATGTATGTATGTACATATGCACACATCCATATAAAAATCTTCCTTTCCACGATATACATGAATGTGTTTAAATTTTATAATTTACACCTAAGAGTATTTGCAAAGCTAGTGCGATGGAAGTGCTGGATGAGTGAAAACAGAACTTAAGATAACAGAGAGTAGATAAGAAAGGGGCAAAAAAAAGAAAAGAAAACGAAAAATTAATGAAATAAACATTAAATAAAAACAAATGAGAAAACTATAAACAGAGCCTGTGAACGAATCGCGAATACGCATCATCCGCAATACAAGACCACCATTAACTATAAGAGAAATTGTTGTTTTCCTATGTTATCCATTCGTGGTGTCTTTTTTTTACCTCCCAAAAAAAAAAAAAAAAAAAAAATACAAAACGGTACGAGTTGACGAAAATATTGAAAATATTTTATTTTGCTCTTCAATTGTCAGTTTGGGAAACACTGTCGCCTTTCGTATTGCCAAGAGGGTGTTGTGTTTCGCCAAGAATTGCTGGAGAAGGTCTTGAATGGAAACGGTGTTGCCTGTCTAAAGGCGATGCTTATATATATGGGAAAATCTCATTAATTTGAAGGTATTTTCTAAAGTCTTCTAAGAGAAGATATTGCAGCAATTTTACGTGAAACTCCTATAATTAAGCTTTATTTTGCAGTATGTATTATCTCGACGAAGACTACACGAAGTGAACTTACGCAGAATTGTGTGACGAAACGTGCTATTTTCCGAGGAAACGTTACTTCCACTTGTCGATTAGGCGGAAAGTGTCGCTAAATGTCATCTATTGCTGCCGGTGATGAGAAATGGATAGAAGGAATGAAGCAATTTTAATGTTAAAATATCATAGAGGGAATCCGATCAATATTTACTACGATGTTGAATATCTACTACGGCTATAATTTGTGTGTATTTGCAGTGTGGATTTGCCTAAAAATTCTAATATTTTATGAAGATCTTAAACGTAACAAAATGACAACTACAGCAGATGAATCGAGCATTAGAAAAAAGAAAATGGCAACCATAGGCTAATAAAGTGATTTTTCAGTATGGCGGCGCCGCTTATTGCAAAACCGCTCAGGGAAGATTTAGAAGTGGCGAGCTGTAAGATCGTATATCAGCCATTGAATTGGCCAGATATATCTCCTTCTGGTTATCACTCGTTCTAATTCATGGCTTATGGTCCGACTGGACAGAGCTTGCATTGTTATGACGATAGCAATAGCAAGGAATGGATCGCTTCATTGACAGCGACAAAAGGTAATTTGTTTCTTCGACTTGGACTTCCTAAGCTATTAGAAAATGGGGAAGAGGCAGGAGAAGGTGTGAGTGCTGGGAGGGTCAAAATATTAAAGAGAAAAAATGAAATAAAAAGCCCCAGCGATTTGCAAGTTCTCGTTAATTTTTAATCAAACCATTGATCACTAATCGAAGGGAAGGAAATTTGAATTCCTTTTAGAACATTTTAATTTTACATGTATTGCTGTTGCATTTGTGTCCCTCCCTATTCATTCGCTTCATATTCATATAACTCCTACTAATTAGCTGAACCACATACTTTCCAAAGCGGATGGAGACTATTTCTGTAATATATGACTAGTCAGATATTAGATTAACGCGAATATTTTAAATGTGGATAAAGAGTGCACTGATTACGCACGCTGTGGTTATCTTTCATATCGATAGGGAATAAAATTGTTTTTACAATATCTGGCGAGATAAATTTCTACCTTAATTGTTAGAGCTCTAGGAACATGAAGACCATACCGATGGACATGCTTGAGAGCATGACTGAAAAACAAGTGCTCATAGTGTGGTTTATGCTTTTTGGTGTCATGTATACTGCATGTGACATGACCAAGTGGATTTGCTTGTAACTAACGCTAGTAAATTTATAAAGATAGACAAGATGATGTTAAAAATATATACAGTATGTAACCAAACGGATTACAATCCCGTTACACATTTACGCTCATAAACGAAACATACACAGCTTCAGCACAATTTATGTTTTGATTATTTAACTTTTTACTTCATTTTCATGTTTTACTTTAAAAAGCAAGAAAAATATAGAATAAAATACCTAACAACACCTGCCTGCTCATCTGCCCGCCTCTTTTCCTATCTCCGTGCCTACGTTCATGCTAGGCCAGAAAAGTGTCCATGCACATCATTCTTTGTCTTCTCTTTTCAACATGTGTAAGTCTGCAGAAAAATTAAAACTTTAAAAAACTTCTTTCTTTGTTCGGACAGACATTTAGTATTTTTTTGTTTGTTTTTTTTTTTTAAACAGAGAGAAGTTGTTTGTGTTTTATTTACATTTTATTTCCTTTTGTTTTTGTGTTTATCGCTTGAAATTTAACAATAATGTCTGAGTGCACAACGATGAATGTATGCATAAATGCATTACATTACATTTAAATTCATATGGAAGGAGAGAAAACAAAAATGATTATGCTAAAGTTAAACGTAAAATTCATCCATGCACACAAATATATTTATGCATATATTATGTATTTGATTTTCCTCTTCTCAGGACTCTGCATGTTGTTGATATTAAAAGTGCATCAGGTGAGACAAGTCAGTCCGTATTTACAGATAATATTAGCATTTTTTAAATATTGTTTTCACCACCCAACAATTTGTTATTGAGCATGGCTCAGCATAACAAGAGAGTTAAGAAAGCAACAAGCAAAAATGGAAACAAACAAAATTATTAAGAGAACAGTACTCAGCTACTATTACTAATTGTGTTATCGCATATCATAGCGTTTTAAAAATTAAGAAAGTAGACAAAAAAAAAAAAGGAAGGTAGAAATTGTCCGTCTGTTTTATAAATAAATATTATATATTTGCAAATAATGCTTAATGTTGAATCTTAGACCTACCAAGTGAAGCCATGATGTAGGGTTTTTTGAGAAATAATTTTCAAAATTTTTGTTGTAGACAAGGGAACTATAGAGAGCATGAACGTAGTCGTGGTAATAGCGGTAGCAGTAGCAATAGCAGTAGCACTGGCAGTAGTACTGGCAGTAGGTACATATTTTTATGGTATCAGCTTAACGTTTTCAGGGCAGGATGGTATTACACACAACACGTTTTCAAACCTTTTTTCGAGAATGTTTTGTAGATAGAAAATTGTCGTGGCATTTGTGATTAAAATCGCTACTAAAAAAAAACGAAATCGAAACATATTCGAAAACCTTGATATCGTTGTACAGAGTAATAATGGGCGGCAAATTGCACAGTTCACGATGTACCAAGCTGCCTAAATACTGTAAAATCTTGGCTTGACGTCACGTAAACTAATGCTTTGGTTTTCGCAGGATTGAAAAAGAATCGCGAAACATGATACGACTATCTATTGGCAATTACTGATGCGATCAAGGCATGTAGTTGAGGCAAAGTTTCCAAACTGAATCGAGAGGAAAAGTGCGGTCTTCCTTTACGGAATTTGCTGATCACACGTAACGGTAATCGATCGAGGAATCTTCTTGTTTTTGTTTTATTGAATTGGTTCGGTACATAGGTACCGATCTACCATGTAGATCTAAGGCTTTTTTAATAATTCTTCTATGCTTAACTTCGGATCAGGCTCCACTAAAATTTAAGGTGTCATTGTCAAGTTTACAGCTCGTCGTTCACTTCGAGGTCTGTCAGAGAGATTGAGAGAAACGACTGAATTAACGTTAACACTTGCTGACGTCCAACAACACCTTTGCATTAAATCACTCAGGAAAATGAAAAAAGGTGCCATGACGAATGCGATCCTCGGAAGATACCGATGCCGCTGCTTTGCACCTAGGCCGATAAAAAAAAAATTATATTTTCTAGAATATTTTCTACGCAGGCTTCTGTAAAAGACAACGTGCTTCCGCTTCACCGATCGATGGAAATCAGCCTTTTTCCAAAAAATTGACAACGTATCGGTCCGCCTAATATTATATATATTATTCTTCTCCTTTCTACATATTAACAATTATTTCATTATTAAAAGATATCATTAAAATGATGCGATTTTATTAAAGCATATCATATTTTCGGACCGGTAAATAGAAATATCATCATATATTAGGAAAGTATTTCTTGCTTTCATTTTTCTACGATCTAGGATCGCTTAATAGAAGATTTACCAGAACCGCTTAATAAAAGATTGTCAGAATTTAATTTTTATTAATTAGTGCGGCAGAATAGTTATAATTGTGTTAGAAATAATGGGAAAAAAGGCAAAATTGATTTAAATTGAAAGAAAAAATCCTTATCCTAAAAAGCTTATGAGTAACGAAGATCATAGAATGTTTTTGTAAACATAACGGACAGATGACTAACAATGAGATTAACTGACGATTGTCGTAACTAGAACAAACACTTCAAAATCTCTTATATTCCGTTTTAATGCAATCAATTCATGGCACTAAGAAGCTTCGATGCTTTCTAAATATTTGTGAAATTTCATAAATTCTTGCTGATGGATATAAAAATTGGAAACTTCTTTAGATCCGAAGATACTCTTAATATAAGTAAGTGTGTGTTTATGGTTATTTGCCGTCAACTTCTCAGTGCTCAAGTTTTCAATATATTCATGTACGGTAATGAATATCTTTTTAAGTAGTTTTCTCTCTCTATAACTTTACAATCTTGTACACAAAACAAATATTTTACTTTATTTGAAATTACTTTAAAACATCTTAGAAGAACTCTTCATTCAAAAACTTATGTTTTTTGTTAAAAAAGACAAAGAGAAAAAACAGACATCAGAGCTTTATCAGACCATATGTATATTGCGAAAATATTGCAATTTATTTAATGTGTTTTCATGTACTCGATGTCCTTTCCTCTCGAACACGTGCATACATATACTCTTGTTTATATGTATATATATATATATATATATATATATATATATGCAAAGATATATACGCACATACAAACAATAAATCATAGAAGTTTTAAAATTACCTTAAAAGACAAGAACTTTTCGCTCTAAGGTAAATGTTGCTGCTTACGAAGGTATGCGTTATTGCTATCAAAAGGGAGGTCAGAAGATGTCCTTTAGTTTAAACGTGAATATTGTTTAACTATTTTATCTTTTATTTGTTCCGAGAGATATTTAAGTTAGACGTATTTTTAACCTCAATATATAGAAAAAATTTCTTTTTTTGAAAGACAAGTCAAAAAGTTGTATTTGTCTTAAGGCATAATTTCAAGACAGTGAGTGAACCAACAGATAAAAGGTCAGAGAACTTCTCTATCTCTCGACTTTTCCGATAATCTAGTATATTATGCATAGCAAATTGTACGAAATCAACGGTATAGGTGCAAGGTTTCGCGAATAATCTCTTAGAGGGAAATTTCGTATCAACTGAATTTAAAAACTATGCAAAAGGAAATATTTATGTCGTTTTCTCACGAAACTCTTGTCTTAACTTTCGAACTTTCGAGCTCGGTATCGAATTAAAATTAATAAAAAAAATATTTTCGGTTGATTTTACGCTGCTCTTTGATTCGAATCTATATACTGTAGGGCCTCTTTTGTACAAGATCAGATGGTAGTATATTTTCATCATAAACCTTTAATGAATCAAGACGAGTTAACTGAATGGTTTTCCAATAAAAAGTTTATCTTGATCTCGCCTCACATCTACTAAATATGAATTGTGTTAAAATGAATATTTGGCGACCAAGCAATGTGGTAGGATTTGTGGTTAATTATTATCTAAATGTTGTAGATAACTGTTTGAAGATGGTGTTGGGCACAACAACTCACTATCAATATACGACATGGTATGGTTTGCAATGAAATTCCCAGCTTTAAGTTACGATAATTGAGTTAAATTCTCTAGAGATATTACAGCGTAAGCAAACAAAAGGCAGAAAGAGATACACACACACACACACACACACACACACAAAAGCACGCACACGTACATACGCATGCATACACAAGTAAACGTAAATATTATCATGAATACACAGGAAAAACATTAAATAAATTGCATTTGTTATGTGATAAAACTATAAACGGATTGCGAAACTTAACAGCATCAGCGTGAGCAGAAGCAGAAATATAAAAAATAGTAGCAATGAGGGATGAAGATGCAAAAGGAAGAAATGCAATCATATTAAATCACTTTTAGGCTTTTAGACTTGTAAGCGGTTTAAGATGTAAATTTTCTTTAAACGTGACAATGGATGACGACAACGTAGAGAAGAAAACAATTCCTTAATTTATTTAATTTCGTAACAAAAAGTTCTTCTATGCCGTGTGTAAGCGTATAACAGTTTGCATTTTTTTATCCCTCTAAACATAGTTAAGTTTAAAAAATATTTCTAACGCTTGAAAGTAGGCAACAAAAAATCTTTAATTTGTATGCGTTGTCTAACAAGTCCATATTCTATATAAAATATAGTAGATGTCTCTCAAAAGCAGTATATGCTTGCAAGAGTACAAGGCTATATGACGGGGTCTTTATCTCTTTCTCTCTCTCTCTCTATCTGTCTGCCCCGATAGAGAAAACAATTTCTCAAAATCTGAGCAAAGCTAAAGAACACAAAATTTATTTAACAACATTACTGCTAGTTGTAAATAAAATTATAATTACATTTTATGAGAAGAAATTCACATACATATCAATAGCGCCCTACTGCTTATGTAACCGAGAAAATTATAAACGAAAACAGAACTGCAGCGTAAAAGCAGGAGATCAACAATCAAAAATTTATATACTTTTTAATATCGTTAGACAATATTTCTGGGTGTTCCAAATGCTAAGAGTTTCAACAATAGACGGACGAATAAATTAAAAAATGAACGGACGGACGGATGAAGGAATGAAAGTTATGGATTTTGAAGCACTGATCTGCTAAGTTATTAAAGTGTGAAGTGCACTAAGAGCAAACGCGTGAATCGATAAATTTAACAAACATACGGACGACCGGATGGATAGCTGGAATTACTATATATCGCTATATACTATAATTCGTTGTATAATTTTCGTTGATATAATAAACTAAACTGTGAGGGGAATAGAGAGATGAATAGAGAGACGGGCAGAGGGGCGGATGGTGGAGGGGTGTGTGGATAGAGTGATGGATAGAGGGACGGACAGTGAGACGCCCAGATGTATATAAGACATATTACGATGTTAAAATATATATGTGTGTATATCACACATATCGCATATATATATATATATGTGTACATTATATCTTTTATTATATGTTAGATATATATATATATATATATATATATATTATATATTATATATATATATTTTCTTATATTGTACATTGCATATATATATTTATTTTCATTTTTTCTTCTTCATTTTTTATATTAAATGCACGAATATGGTTAGTGCTTTGCCATTATAAAAACATATATATATATATATATATATAACTAACTACATAAGATCGAGTACTCAACGCATCTTGAATAATAGAAGCATGCTCCTCCGTCTGATAAGAGTTTTGAGTGAACTCTTTCAATGACAACGGACAAGAGAGTTGAGCAAGTTTGGTTTTCTTTATAAGCTACCAGATAATGAGTTCAATCTAAATTGTAGACCTTATTGGATATACAAGATTCAATCTAAGGCGCGTGTACATAGTTTTCTTATCTCTTCTTTTTTTTTTTGTAAAGACAAGTCGTTTTATGAAAGTTGAGTAAAGTTTCTTATAAGCATAAAATTAATTTAAATTGTCAACGTCAACGTCATTGTCATTGTTATCGTGTATGCCCAACTACGACTAGTTGCTGTTGTTGTGGTAATTTGAAAACATGCATAACATTAGCATATCACGCAAGGTTATTAAGCGTTTATTATCTTACTTATGAATTGCAAACATCCAGTTTCTTACACACAGGGCACCATACATCCGCCAAGCATGTGTGTGTAGCTTAATATGAGCGCTTACTTACATATGTATTATCGCTATGGGTACGTATGTGTACACAGATATATGAAAATAGCAAACAACTTGAGTGCTCAAAAGATACCTGACAAAATAGGTTACTATTATAGGCGAGAGCAAGTTGGGTTCGTGTGAGCGGGTGAGCACAGCCAACAAATGGCAAACTATTCGCATAATAACTGTAATGATAACGTATATTTTGCTATAATTTCCACTTACCGTAACTAGACGTGAACTGATCTAACACTTAAAGTACACACAAGCAAACACACCCGCATACACATTCAAATGCAGTTTACATGATTTGAGATAAGGTTGCTCTTGTTCGTGTTGCTGCTACGTTTCTGAACATTTGATGGCAAATCTTTACAGAAAAAATACATTGTTGCTATTGTTAGCCTTTATTCGTTTACTTACTCTACACAATTTACACACATGTATATAGGTAAAGTACGTCAATTGAATGCGTAGTGGTAGGTATTATTGCGAACGTTCGATAATATCGTAACGTTATCGGAAACTGAGCATACAATCCTTCAAATATTTATATGCCGTCTTATATTGTTGTTCTTGCTACTGTTGTTAAGCGGCAATATTGAGGAGTTTTGCGAGTTAGTAAAAGCTTACAATATTCCATATTAAAATGGATAACATAGTCAATCTATTTTACAAATTAGCTGATGACTGTATCTGAACATTGCTCAGAAAAAGCAGAAAAGTTTTTCAAACAATTACAAGTTTTTGTTTTCAATTTCTTACACCTTTACTTTGATTAAGCCCTAATATCGCATGTAATTTTCGTTGCTTACAAGAGACAAAAAAAGCGCAACTTATTACGATATAATGCGATTACCTTCATAAAGCTTTCAAAAGAAAAAATTATTCATGCCCTAAAACGACAACGCGACCAATATTTAGAATACTTTCTCTGGAATGAAACTTAAACTTGAGTTCTGACAGAATATCGGCATTATTTTTTCCCCATTTTTCCAACCAATTTTTGCATATTTTTCATATGCGACCATGATATGCAAACTCTTTAATTTTGACGTTTACAAAGACTGCGATGTACGAACCTCAAGCTAATTACAATAAAAAACTTTTTTCAAAATTTTAAGATTTCATGAACATATTCTTGTTTTATTCTGCATATATTGCTAACGAACACCCAAAAGATATTTACGAGAAAATTTTATATCAAGATATATATATATGGATATATAATAGCGCCTCCCCCCTTACTATTTCTCTTCATTTCTCTTCACATTTCGAAGAGGATTCAAGTAGATTGTAGGTGTTGTTTTGATTATTGTTAAATCATCTTTAGGTTTTCTTCGAATCCTCAACAAGCTTGAAAAACGTCGTTGCACACGAAAACATGTAGATGTTAAACATGTTTAGCTTCAAACTCGATTTCTCTTCCTTACACTATGAACCATTACCTGAAACTAAAAGCTGAATACTGACTTTCTACTGAAAATTCTTAGAAAATATTTTGAAGTAATTACAAAAAAGTTTCTGAGTAAATCGAAAATCTTCAAACAAGTAGAAAATGTCAAACCAGAAAATTGTTCTGTCTAAACAAAATGTTTTCCGCTCTAATTTCTTTTCCTTTCTTGTGAGCGCAATAGCAAAACGGGAAATATTTCAAGACTAAGTCGCTCCGAAGCAATTGTTTTAAAACCTTGTAAATGTACCTTAGTAAATGTATAAGAATGGGAAAAATTCACCACGCCTACTCAATTTATGTATCACGATTTAATTTTTTTTTCAATACCTTTATAAAGCACAGAAGCAAGCTTGAAAAACTCCCTGAAGTATATAAGTTCTTGGCTAGCTTCGAATTCGGATTGCACCTAAGCATGTCCGTCTGCCCAACTGTGTACTATCCGTTCGATAAAGATTTGAAGATGACTCAAACTTTTCGCAGAACGCGCCTATAACGCCCACACGTCTATGTAACAAAAACTGTGCACACCTTTGTTTTCCGTGTTTTTTTGGTTGTTACGCTTTTATTCTGCAAATACAAAAAATCGGCCGCGCTCAATATTGTGTGAATGTGAAAATTTAGTTTTTTTTTTTTTGGATCACGGCGATGGGTGAAAAAATTCGGTCGCGATCGAATTAAATTTTCTTACATGTTTTCTTTTGAATGTATGCTCAACCGTCCGAAGTCTGCCAGCTAAGCATGAAACAATGCAGGCTTCAATAAACTTTTCACGTTATTACATTTAAAGTCGTTTACTGAAAGTTGATTAATAATGGTTTCGCTAAGAGCTCTGTTGTGAATATTTAAAGAAGAAACTAAGTAGAAGGGCTGTACGCACTAGAGACGGCTGTTCGTTAAATATCGTCCGTCACTTCGTTTAGTGCAGTTGTCCATATGAGAGCTTTTTAAAATAACGTGTTAAATGGAAAGTGGTCGAAAAGGTGGTTCGATTCGAACTATTTCTGTAGGAACCTATGATGAAAAATTCTACACATTTGAAAAAGAAAGAAATGAAACCTATCTAAGCACGAATGGAGGAAAGGCAGGCAGGCAGATGTGAATATATTTTTCTAACGATTTCCTTCTTGAATACGCTCTCTTCAAATTAAGCATTCGTCCGAATATCGTCCTTTATATAATGGACGCTGCACAGATTCAAAGAAAGTTTCCTTTAAATTGAAAGAAGAATTTTTATTATTCTATGCTCTATTGTCGAGCAAGTATTCAATGTTTTTAAGCATGTGATCCGTCAGTGCTGAGGATAGGCACCATTTCTCCGCAATCAGGTTACGAAAGTCATTCCGAGCGATAACTACCTTGTCTTCGCAACAAAATTCTCTAAATTGGAAATTCTACTGTGACGTTGTTCGCGTACAGGGCGCTTATCACGTTATGCCTTTACGAGGTGGAAAAATAAAAAAAAAATGTACCGAAAACGTACTTTTTTTCTTCTTAAGCTCGATTTATTTACACAAATGATATCAAAAAGGACAGCAGTGGTGTTAGCAAAAATCCCTCATTCATTCAATTCAATAAACATAAAACGACGTGCAGATGGAAAGTTATTTAATTATTAACTATGTACCTATTAGCGAAACGATTGAGGCCATTTTCGCATCGAACAGGCAAGTGCTTCTTGGATATATTTCCAGTAGATTGATTGTATATACAAATTGTTGTATACAAATATACGAACCAATTTTGTACAAATTTTTCGAGGGGTCTCTTGGCCAAATCACATTCAATTTCTAATATTCTCTTCTTCACTGAATACGCGATGTTTGTATGAAAGTTGAGTATCATAATTTTCGACTGTGACTAACCTACGAAAAAGCCAACTGAATTGGCTTACTTTGACATATTAATACATTTCGTAAGAAATCCGAAAACAAGTTCAGATGGAAGAAATCAATTACAACAATTTTAAGGCCCTCTTTTTTGTATATAACAAAAGTAAAAATCATTAAAGAATTTTGAAACTTTGCATGGTTTATATGCGTTTTTTTCTTTTTTTTTTTTTTTTGAAGCCTAACAGTTAAAACCTACTCCATAGCTCAAGTGTTAAGAAATCCTAGCGATATTTGTTTACATCTACAAATTACGAGTGCAATCGAGTGGATATCTATAAATTATTATCACATTATCACATGGACCAAAGTTACATGGGGACGAAGAAATGTAAGTAAAATAGAATTTAATACGCAAGCGGGTAGCTAGTATTATGTAGGTGCGTGCAACTGCTTTGTGGTTTATTTGATTTCATTTAAAAACCAGCAGTTATTAAATAATATCTCTCATGCATACAGACAGACGTACTTGCATCGGTTCAAACAATTGAAAAGAAGAATTAATAAATAAAAATTTTAATTGTTTCTCTTCTAGGTTTTATATTTTTAAAAGATATAATTGTTCCCGCATACCGCACAACAATATATCGCTATATGCATATGTTCATGTCGTTGTGTATCCATATTTAAATGCAAGAAGAAACGCGGGTAACTCTTAATGCCGGAAGTTAAATCAATAAAACATATTAAATGTATGCAAGTAAATAGTTATTTACGCCATCGTAATCTATAAACAAACAAACGAACAAACAAAACGAACAAAACGAACAACAGCAATAACGATAAAAGATCGGAAAACAACGCTGCCAGGAGTAACGATATCAATATCAATGAACAGTATTTAAGTAATGAAAGCAGCATTGTGAGCAAACAATTAATGGAATGCTAAAGGTATGGAAAACAAAAAACAATATATATATATATTATATATAAAAAATCAATCTATAAAAAAGCAGTCTTAGTCGAATATTAAATACGCGACACTAAATCTTTACTAATGCGTCATTTTTATATGCTTTATGGAGCATAAAGTGAAAGATTTCGTATAAATCAGTGCAGTTTTGTGTGAACTAATGCGTGAAAATTGAAACCAATAACAGACGCAAGTCTTAGACTTCGCTTCGCTTCGCTTCGCTTATTTACCATCTCACATATTTTGATTAAATTTGATTAAATCACACTTTAATATAATTCAATAAATAAAACTCTAATTGCTGTTATTAGGAAAATTTGAGCTGTTTAATGTATATATATATATACATATATATATATATATATATATATATATAGGTGAATAAGAGTGAACAGTAGTGCTATTACATTAGTATAAAATATATATCTTTCGCTCTGTTAGATGCGGATTTTTGCACATCTTCTTCCGAAATTATGAAACGGTTAACAGCAAACCCGGCAGGCAACCCCGAATGAAACAAATCTTTTTTTTACTATGTCCAATGGATGCTTTCAAATGTTACAAACATCGTAACGTAATGATCATACATTTGCCGACAGTTGGAGAATATGAAATCGACAACATTGAATTGCACATGGTGTTGTTTTGTTTTTTTTTTTCTCTTTGCCAAATAATAGATTAAAATTTAATTTTTTTGTATCTTTTTTTTTGTTTTTTTTCTTTATTGTACAACTTAAACAGATGAATGTTTCGAAACAAGTTTATTTTTATTAAGCAAGCAGAGGGAGAAAAACGAAAAAGGACATAATAAAACTCGTTTTTTAAACAGTTTACAAAACTGTTTTCTGTTTTCTGTTTTCTGCTTTCTGTTTTTTTTTTTGTTTCAATTATAAATGCACACACACAAATGCACAAATGCAGCGCATTTGCTTTATGTGGTGCCTTCGACCGGTACCACCAAACCATCCATTATAGGAGCCTGCGAACGACTCCATTTTATAAAACCACGAGAGAAACCACAGCTTTGCACATATAGTTATGGTTAGCTAAGGTAGGAAAATAAAGGCGACATAACAATATCGTCACTACAATCGCCTTCGCCACCTTTATCACAACTAGTTTATTGTGCATTAAATGCGCATTGGTTGACCACATATAGTAAGTGGAACTTCTCTATACCTATGCATCTGTGTGTGTGTGTGTGTGTGTGTGTATGTCTGCATACGTGTGCTGTATTGTAACCATGCTACAATATATAGATAGATTCGCATACAACTTGCAAACAATTTTAAGTGGTTTCATTGTCATACCGAGCGAAAACAATGTGCTGTAGACCACAAGAAAAGAAAGAAAAATGTTCCCAAGAATCAAATATCCAGTACTGGGTATGCAGATGGATGCGAACGGATAGCTTCAATTCTAAAATAGTTAATCCTTTCCTATATTGGTAGGTGACATTGTTTTGGTTACATTTTACTTTTTAACGTTCCGTAATCAGGTCATGATTTAAACTTCCCGTCTTAAGCGTACCCTTACTCTTATCAAACTTTCAAAACAGGTCATGCACATCCTCAAGTTTATTCTAATGTTTTTTTTAAATGCTCTTCCATTCGTTACCTGTATGTACATTTGTGTTAATTTTTACCGGCATAACGCGCCGACCGGTGAAGCATCGAAAATAATTATTCACTTTGATTACGTTCCCAACTTTTTTGAAATCCCATTGCGTATAAACGTTAGGCGGATTTTGTTTTCTCTTTATCAAATTTTATGAGTTTCGTAATAATATTTAGTAAAATTTTAAAAATTTCAGATATCAAAATATCGAATATGTCCATTAAATAGCTTCGATGTTTTTCATTCTGTATTTTTCAAAAACAATTTCTTTCTTGCTGTTAGTTGTGTTCATTGGCAGGTTCTTCAATTTGCATAAAAATTGTCTTTAGATTATTTTACACAGCCCTACAGGTACAGGGTATATTAAGTATATAAGACCCGGAAGGACTTCAGAAAAGTATCGCTCGTCTCGTAATCATTTTTTGAATTGATTTAATCTCGTCTGTCGGCTTGTCTGTGTGATATATGCTCGCAAGTTTACAGCTCGCAATTTTTGAGACATTTTGCCAAAGTATGTTTTGATCCGAAAACGAACGATGTTGGGAACGGATTGAATCGTATTGACTGCACGACTTCACATAACGCTTTATTTTCCAAAAGTCATTATACGGAAAAAAATGCTCAATTATTAAAATTTTTTGATAAAAATTGCAGAACATGGTAACGGTGTTTTGGAGGTTGAAACTGTTTGAACTCTCCCCCTTACAATAAATAGTTGCTACGACCAGTAAGTCTTTGTGTGGCAAAGAGGTTTAACTTTTAATATTTAATGATGGCAATCTGTCCGGAACACTACATTGACATACATGGAAAGCTAACTGTACCGAATTTGGACTACGTAACTTTATATAAGAGTTCACAAGTAATTTTTATAGGGCAAAAGAGTATGATTTTTAGTACCTTTCGATGAATGTAGCTGAAGAAAAATAAGAGTTTCGACAAGAAAATGAATTTCGCTAAATTTTGACCCGATCAGTTCAAGTTGTAGATCCACTCCCATAAGAAAACTATGTCTTTACATTGAAACAACATATAATGGTTGATATTCTATCAAAGAAATAAATAAGGGTTTGTATTGGATGTAGGGTATTTAAGGGCAATTTGACTGAAAATAATGTGTCCACTTGTTTCTTAACTAAATATTTCTCGATATAAGGCACACGCGCTACTGTCTCCTGGCGAGTCTGAAACATTATGAAAACCTAGCAAACTCTGCTTTGGCGGTGTATTTGCGATGCAATCAATAAAAACTTAATCTAATTGTGCACAGATACAGTCTCAGCAATTTGTTTTTGGACACAAGCAATCTTCACTGATTTATGCTCGCAACTAAGGCGTAAGATTTCTTCGCGTAGTTGGGTAAGTAAGATTATTTGACTTGTAAAGTATTTATGAAGTAGGGAGCAATGTTATCTCTTTCAAAAGCAGCCAGTTTTCTGTTCATTACTCATAAACTATAACAAATGAATGCACCAAAAAGCTGCAGTTTCAAATCTTGAATGTACCTAAACATGTAAGCCTGTTCGTCTGTCTATCTGTCTGTTTGCGCAACTTCATTGCATTTGTAGTAAACGTTCTCCCGTTAGCGAAAATGAAGATATCGCCTAAAAATTTGCAAAAGAATTTGGAAATGACCTACACTTGTCAAAGGCCACGCCTACAACATTCACAAGCTTCTACGAGAAAAAGTTTTATTTTGAAAATAGAAGAAATCAGTTACGTCCACTCCCTATTCTAGAGCATGAAAATTTTGTTCTTTTGTCTTTTTTAGGGTAACGGTGATGGGTATAAAAGATATGGTCTCGGCCGAATTTAATTTTCTTTCTTTCACCTTCTTCCAAATATGTTTGCTTTTTTAACCAGTAACTTCATGGCAAGTTCTAAATTTGTCGATTGTTACATTTCTGCTGACGTTTGCAAAGACCTTCACATCATAAATTAATTTAATAGTTTTCAAAGTGCTCTAAAAGTATGTTTACCAAGCTGGGCAAATCTATTTATAATATATTTTCTCCTTACGTTTATATCGATGGAAAGCTTAATTTATACATAGGGCTTACCTGTCATGTACTATGGAAAGCCGCAACTTGCTTCCATAGTGAACAGTTGGTCGTTTGCTTCTACGATCTGGTTCAGCTTATACGAAAAACTTTTCTGTTATCGAAACGACGAAATTATGTGATTTCTGAAAATGTATTCCTGTTCAGAGTTTCACTGAAGGAAGAATTTCCAGATTCCTTTGACTACAAATATGATAATTTCATGCTTCTTTTTTGGTAGAAAACTACGAACGTACAAAAGAGCTGAAGCAACATACAATTTTTCTATGTGTGCCTCAATTTCAGTGCAAGCTTTCTTATGGTTCAGAATTCATTGTGAACCTATAAAATGGACCGCGAATTTCTTGGATATTTGTCTACAGGGTAATCTTTTGATCGCCCACTTTCTCCTATTCTGCATCGCCTACGTGCTGCTGTCCGTGTTTAAAATTCAATATCTGAATAAACACAGAACTGCCTTCTGATTTGGCACAAACGTTCTTGAAGTTAATCTTCATTTCTCATTTCTGTCATCATTTTCCGAAATTTTTCAATGTTAAAAAAGCGTCTCCACTCGTTTATTCTACCTTACACCGTACACTTATGGTACAAGAATATGTTAAATTTGTGCGGATCCGTGTAACACATAAAAGGGCTTGAGATAGACTCTCCTCTCATAATACAAGGCTTGTCTGTCCGCCTGTCAGCCTGTCCACTTTGTTTTCTTGTCATTAATTTGCAAGACGCAATTTTTGAGATACTTTGATGAAATTTGGAACACTGACGTGTTCTGGTTCAAGTACGAAAGCTATTGAAAATAGTTTAGATCGGACCACCCTTTCGACTACTTCCCACAAAACGCCTACTTCAGAAAAGCCGTCGCATGAAGAACCGCAGCGTCGTCTAGTGTTTGTACTTGTTTCATTTAACTTTTCCAAAGCTTTAAATAAAATGCGGTCTCTACGAAGTCATTTCGTAATTGTCTGAATGGTAGTGAAACCATTTAATCTACTTGCCCACATTGCGTTCACTTCTAATGAGTTTTTTTTTGATTATGAACGTATGAGTTAACTGCTCGCAGACCTCGTAGATCACTATAATGTCGCAAGTTATTGACGAAGATAAGGCGAAATGTTCTTTCTTCGTTTGGTCGGGTTTTTGCCTATTGCGAGTGAGTTAATCGCATTCGTTTTTTAATTTGAGCGATTTTCGCAACGTTCCGCAACTGCACATCCTGACATGTAATAATTATGCAAATTTTAAAAGATTTAAAGCAATTGCACGTGTAAAGGCTCAACCATTCGAAAGGATGATATTGTCATACTTGATACGACTTAAGTAAAACCAGACTGTAAGGATTTTTCTTCTTTTTTCCTCTCCCCTTCGCCCACAATTCCCCTCCGACTATCACCGTGCCTACATGTGTCTAGCATATCACTTGAATAGGTTTTATAAAAGGTGATAGGTGATAGGTTTTATAAAAAGTGATAAAACGGAGAAGAATGACTTTGTAAAAGAGAACCTCTCAGAGGCTTCATCTAAACAATGTAGAATGAAAGAAAAGAAAAAATGCAAAGTAATAAATACTGAAAAAAAAAAGGAAAAATGATTAATTATTTAGTAAATAAACATTGAATAAATAAAAATTAAAAATACAAAAATGAATTAATTAATTAATTAATTAACGAGCGATAAAGAAATTTTTAGAAATTTTATGTAAGACAATCGACAAAATAATTGCGAAATTACTCCGAATTATTATACGGAGTAACTTGAATACGTACGTATACGAATATATTGTTAAGCTTTTCATTCACGAATTTCAATGAAAGTTGAGCAAGCGCGGTATGTACATAAACTTTAAAAGTTTGTTCGAATAACCAAAGGTAATAGAAAACGTTTATGAATGTAAGATAATCAGTTTACTGCACAATATCATAGGAAATCTTTCATTGAAAAAATCGGAAGAATTATCATAAAAGCCAAAGATATTTTTAAAAGTAAATAAAAATTAAATTTTTAACCACAGGTTGTTAACCAAAATGAAATAAAAAAAAAAAAAAAAAAGAAAAGAGAAACAAGAAATAGAATGAAAAACATTGTTTAGAGCACACAAGCTCTCTCCCAGGAAGATAAAATTTTAACTTAGAAGTGGTTTCTATACCGAGACTAAAGATTTACCCTCTTTTTTTAAACAAAGTTCTGATCCTTATTACAAACCAAAGATTGAAGTCAACTAAAGTAAATTTGATTGATATTTACGTGCTATACGAAATAGGAAATTTTCATCATTTGTATCTTTTGAATTTAGGTCTCGAAGAAAGTATGTGAAAAGTATATGAAAACTTAAGACATAAGTCGAGCGTTCTTTAACAATAACGCAATTGCAAAATAAAATTATTATTAAATAAATAATTTATTGAGTACTACAGCAAGAAGCAAAGACATTATTATTTATTTAACTTACAGGGGTAGCGAACTAGTTTTCGATCCAGATTCGTATTTACAACCATCCAATACAATGTAATATTTAGAAATTAGAATCTTCCATTTTTCGAATTGATGTCACACTATATGACGATGTGTGCAAATATCAAAATTTTGAATTTATAAACTCTTTTTACACGTTATTTTATAATCGAACGCACGTTGCTCCCGTTGCTTGAAACGCAACTTAAGACTTCTGAGCAATACGCGTGGGATTGCGAATTGAGCAATAGTTACCTTAATTAACCTAAAAAAGCATAAAAGCATAATTTGAATTTGAAGATCACCCACTCACCCACTATTACTCTATGTGTGCACGCAGATTGAAATTAAAAATGAGACAATCCGGTCGAAGGACACGACACGACCACAGCACAATCTAATCTGAAACCACATTTTCTACCTATTTTCAAAAGGAGAGTTTGAGAATAGCCGACACAGGCCGAAGAATCAAAAGCAAAGCTGGGAACACCTTTGGTTTTCGGGTCTTTTTGTCGCTGCTGATAAACTGCAACAGATACACGATATAAATTTTCACAAAATTATTTTACAAAAATAGAAGAAAGCAGCCACGCCCCTCCCCCCCCCGTATATTTGGCAACATGAAAATTTATATTTTCCCTTTTTTTCAATGTTTTACAGGATAACGTTGATGGGTGTAAAAGAATCGGTTGCAACTGCATATAATTTTCTAATTTCTCTTCTTTTCTTTTTCACTTCCTTCTTTCTTGTTTTCATTTAAAAAATGTATATTTTTTTTAAACACCATTACCATTTCCGTGACAGCGTAAAGAAAGCATGAAAACGAAAACAGGTCATATTGTGTAGCAAAGATTGCTAAGTACTGAATGACAAAGCAATCGATCAGCACTAATTGATTAGAGGAAGAAGTATTGAACAGAATTTGAGTGTTATAGAAGCATAAATAACGGGATGTTTTTTTATTCTTTTTTGTTAATCATATACAAGGGCAAGCACGCTTGTAGCTTCACCTCGAATGCGGTATCATCAACGAAAAACGTAGATTAAATGATTTTAACAAAATTGTGCGTGTGCGACAGACATACCGTTATAACAATACAATGCAACGATATCGTATGGAGAGGAACATTCTTATGAGCCGAATAAAATGCAAATCAAAAGTAATTTATGTGTTTTCGTGATTTCATTTATTTTTTCGAAAGCCTTATATACAGGATATGCTAAGATAGATTTATTGAAAAGAATAAGTACACGGCATATGTCTATCGTTATAGTCTATGTCTCTTAACGTTCGGAGAGTGCAAGAACGAGGACATAGCAAATCGCCTTCTCAGGCCATTCAAGAAAGTATCAATTTTATGAAATGTGTTGTAAAATTGGAAGCGTTGTAGAGGTAGGCAATAAGCCATCAGTTGAAGCAAATCTCAATTACAAGGGGCAATAAAGGATGAAAGGGGGAAGAAGGGACTAACGCAGTTTAATTCATTACAGTTACGTGTGAAGTTTCGCAATACGGATGTACGCCTCGTCCTGCTAAAGAATTATGTTATCAAGTCTTTTCGTTTTTGGATCAAGTGCACCACCTGTCATTGGTAACATGATTATTTTGTAAGCGTTGGAACGGCTTATCCATCGCTATTGCCATCGCTGCTAATTCTACATCAGGTTGACATAATGGCAACTCTGCTCGCGCATTGTAGTCGTGTCGTAATTCCTTACAAGAAATATTTCAATGTGTATCTCTTAGCTTCGAAAAGGAAGATCTACGATCACCAATCTGTTAGAGTTTGCTTGTCATGTTTTCAAGCCCTTTTCCAGTGGTTCTCGCACTAATGTCATATAAACTGATTTTAGTAAAGCGTTTGATTTGATTAACGAAAGCTTACTGATCTTCAAACTCCAAGCCTATGGCTTCCCTTCCCTATTTAGTGAAATGGATGAGCTCTTATCTGCACAACAGATCATTCAAGGTTTTGTTTAACTTTATCACCTCGGATGAATTACCCGTGACGTCTAGCGTATCTCAAGGTGGCCACTTAGCACCCATTTTTATTTAATTTATACATTAATGACCTGCACTCGGTGATTAAATCCAGCCAGATGTTAATGTATGCTGACGATGGGAAACTGCTTCTTCCTTTTCCATTGAATCGCAATCACATCAGCTTCAAATTGATTTATATAATTTGGTTGTATGGTGCTTCGTTGAATTTTATGAAAATTAAATATAAATAACTGTAAGAAGCTTTTCTTCTCAAGAAGGAAGTCATTCATTACTCAGTATTTCATTGACTCGCACAAGTTGGAGGACATCGACTCGTTTACAGATTTAGGCGTTCTATTTGACAAAAGGTTACGTTTTAACTTGCACATTGAGCTCTCGTTAAGCAAAGCTAGGTCCTCGCTTGGTTTTATAAAGAGGTGGTCTAGCGAGCGTGATGCTCCCTATATTACGAAAAGACTGTACATGTGTTTGGTTAAACCAATACTTGAATATGCCTCTGAGTGTGGTCTGCTTCCTATAGGTGCTATGTAGATTCAATTGAATCTGTTCAAGAGCAGTTCTTGCTGTTTGCCTTCAGGAATTTGGGTTGGGATCCTATTGTCTCTCTTCCTCCCTATGAAAATAGATCGCTTCTGTTGTCCTTACCGTCTCTTGAGAAACGTAGGTTTGTTCTTGGCATTTCCTTCTTAATCAAAGTAATAAATGGTACTGTGGACTCCCCCGCATTACTTGTTGAGATAAGCTTTAATGTCCCTAACGGCTTCTCTAGGCACTTTATCTTTATTAAACTTAGTCAATGCAAACCCAATTATGCATTGTTTAGCCCGCTCAGAGTCACTTAATCTCAATATCGGATTCTTTAAAGTTTATCAAAACAATTTTGGTTAATAGGCGCCCTTTACCTATGTCGTATTTAAGCTAACTTTTAATCTTAATATCTGATTAAGATTCGAGAATTACTTCGTGTCGATTACTGTATCGGTTTGCCAAGCTTTTGCATGTTTGCAATGGCTTACGGGTCCTTTACACCTCGGACCTGTACCGGCTGTGGGTGTTCCTCTGTGCCAGATATGTACATACATTTTTTCTCTCTTTCTTATTTAAAGATGAATTATGGTTTTTCTTCTTTATTTTTCCTTATTTTTCTTTATAGACTTCGTAATCGTTTTTAATAATAATTGAAGTAAGATGTACTTCTAAGAGTCAATATTAATTTATTTTAGCTGAACTGCATGTGTAAAGAAATAAATAAATAAACTACCAAACTACCAAAACGGGTGAATAACTGTAGTAGACGAAGTGCGTATGTAAAATTCGGCGTTAACCGGCTATAATGTCCTTACTTGCTTTCTTTTTTTTTTAATTCGTTGATGAATTAAGTTAATCATATCTAAAGACTTGAATTGTGTCCATGATTACTTTTAGAGTCTATCAAAGCAGCGATGTGCGCCCATCATCGCTTGAGTTTTTCCTATACGAATCCGTGTTATGCTGATGATCAAAAAATTACTTTTTATTTTCTTTAACATTGGAAGTGATTCAAAGTGTCTGCTATATATACTGTTTAGCGCTAGTTGCACAGTGTAAAATAGAGTAAATGGCGTGTAGCTTTCAGGAATATAATCGGATATCACTCGGGATAGCGACTCCATTACAATGTCGTCACTTGCTTATTACTATATTATTATACTTGTGGCCTCAAACTAAACTTTAATGTACACATAAAATGTTCTGTTAATAGAACAATTCGTTATGAGTTAATTTTATGAGTTGCACAATCTTCATACTGTGAAAGCCAAAGGTATCATTGCACCCGGCCTTTGAAGCACTTTTCGTAACAATTACGGCCGCCACTACATTAACCAAGTCGAGTGAGTTCGATAACAATTCTAACTATTGCAACACTAAGCCAAAGCTACTTTTCCGGAGTCAATAAAATGTTGCTTTTTACGACCTTGAATTTTGTCTCGTTGAAGCGTATCATGACTAAAGGTTAGGCTGCACCGACTTGAAAAGGGTAAAGAGTCTCGAACAAATGTCGCAATATGCTCTACCTAAAGTTACGGAAGATAACTCTGTGCAGGATGTACTAACAACGTAACAGCAAGTGACGAAGCAAGAGTTGCGTAATCAAAGGCTGTTTGTATTTTGAGAGCATGGAGAGTAAAGGATCCTTTTATGTTGTTCTTCAACATCAATAATCATAGCTCTTAATCATAGAAATAATTACGCTTTGGGGGTTCGAACAAGAGTTTTAAAGTTAGTATAAGTGAGCTTTGCTTCTTCTTTGTTCAAAGAGAAATATGTTTGTCAGTCTAAAGAATATTAAAATTAACATCAAATAGGGTACTACTTCTTTATGCCAGTATAGACTATGTCTAGTAAATATGAATTGTGAATAAATGAATTTAGTGATCTCGAAAAGATTCCAAATTTTTTTTTTTGACTTGTTCTTCTTCCAACTATGCGATGATAGGAGTAATGTGATTAATGTGTGTGAGATGTGACGTGACCGAAGTCTATTACGAAAATGATATAAAATGCAAAAATTTTATAAAAAAAGATTTTATAAATATCAACAGGATGTTTTCGTTCCGAATAAAGTAAAGAACAATAACAGAATGACTCCGAATTTTTGTGCGGAGTAAGCTAAACACGTACACATGCTGCTGAGCTTTTCATTCAAGAATTTCAGTGAAAATTGAGCAGGCGCTGTATGTGTTTCAACTTTAGACACTATAAACATTGCCGAATATATCTAAAGGTTTATGAAGTTAAGTTATTCAGTTTACTGTGGAATACCAAGGGAAACGGTTCATCAATAAAATTACTTTAAAAATATAAATAAGTTTTTAAGCAATATAATAATAATAATAAAAAAAAAGAAGACAAATGCCGGTTACTTACCAAAGGCCCCACAACAACGACAACAAAATAAACATATTAAATTAAAAAAATAAACTTAAAGAGAAGAAAAGCAAAAAATAAATTACTTGAACAAAACAAAATGAAAAGAAATTAAGCAAAAATTCTTTTTCAAGAAAAAAACAATAACAAGAAGAAGAACTATATACAATAATTATTGTAAGCGAATTTTCATATTTGAAAAAATGGTTTGAAAAAGTATTAAAACTGATGAAATAAAATATAAATTATTGCAGGTTAAGCGTAAGCAATATTTAGTATAACGAGTACTCGACTAGAATCTATTTTATGGACACATTTTTTTTTTTTTTTTTTTTTTTTTACTTTTCTATTTAAAGATGTGTGTGCATGTATATAAACCGCAGCAATTACTTTATTAATACACAGTTAGCTTTGTGGCATGCCATACTAGTTTTTACGTGGAACTTATTTTAAAATAACGTTTATTTTAAATCATCAACGTAGTCGACGTTAGAGTTAGTTGTTGCTTCGTGTAAATAATAATATAATAACGAAAAAAAGAAGAGAAAAGCGAACGACGAAAGTAACAGAAGTAGATGTGTGTGCATAAATTTTTACTATGTTAACCCCAATCCCCACTGCTATTACTATAGAAAACATGTAATTGTTCGTAATGTGAATTTAAATGAAAAGAATTCTTTACGTCGTTAAAAAAAAAAAAATCAATATTCGAGTTAATTTACTGAACTGCAAAATAGCACTACATTACGGCGCACAGGTAAATATATTCTGTTGTGGTCAAGTCTCTTTTTTGCGTTATATTAATATTTAAGTCATTGAATTCATTTAAAATCCATGAACGTAAGAAGGAGTTAAGCTAAATTTCCGTTTGTAACTCCCAGGCTTACGGAAACCGAACAAACTGAACTTATATTTGCTCGGAATTGGTAAAGCAAGAAACAAGAAATAGGATGCCTTTGCTTATTCGTCTGGTAGTTAGGTCGGCAGATTAAATTTGTTAACCGATATTTCCAGTTCCATATTAAAAATATGCCAAAACTTATTCAAAATTGTCCGCGCACTCTTCGTGAAAAACTAAAACCTTTTTAAAAAATGAATAAAAGATTATTGAAACCGTTTTTGCTTAATCGATCTCAGGTTCCATTGTATTAGTAATACACTTTTTTAATAATGCAAAAACTTCATTTAATGCCAATAAATACTTTATGAATATAATTTTCGGCTCATCGAATTAAAAGATTATCCTAGATTTAGTATTTCCTAGAAATATGCATCAAAGCAGGGTAATGACTTTCTTTAGCCTTTGGTTTAGCCACTTAGCACGCCTGTTTAGCCGGTCGCCTGTTCATAGCGAAACCGTCAGTCAATCTCCATTAAAATTGCGAGAGTGAAGTGAAATTTGTACGCAAGTTCTTTCTTTCTCAATGGGTTCACAGTAAATTTGAATGCCAGCAGGATTCGCCCACATAAGCTATGGACAAAAACAACAGGCCTTACTGTTCATAATCCATATCGATATAAACGTTACCCAAAAAATTTTGCACAATCATGGAAAAATTCCTTTTAAGAATAATGCCTGATCAAATAATTGACGCGTCCACAGTGGTGGAGAAGCGCTCAACGTTAGCCCGACAAGATTAGAATCTTTTTTCCAATCTCTTTCCTTAGCGGAGAAATATTAATTTTAAAACTGTTAAGTCTATTTATTTATCTTAATCGATTTTTTTACTTAAAGAAAAATATAGCAGATTCTTAATAATAATTTAAGGTGCAATTTTGGCTTTTTTGAAACGAATACAATTTTGCTTAGCAGCTTATTTCCGTATTTAAAAGTCATTTCAAAGCATGGAAGTGACCTAAACCTATCGTGGTTGAAGCCTGTCCAGACTATTCGTCATCTATGTATGGCATGTATAATATATGAAAATCATATAATTATACCCTACACCCCTTACAGTACAAGAGTGTATTAAGATTGCCAGAAGGACTTGAAATAGACACATCTTCTATTGCATCGATCGGTCCAAAAAGCGATTCTAAGCTTATCTGTCCGTCTATCTATCTGTCCATCTTGTGTTCTTGTAGTTAATCTAACGGCCGCAAGATTTGAGATATTTTAATAAAATTTAGTACATTAACATATTTTGGCCCAAGGATGAACGCGACTGAAAATGGTTTGCATCGGACCACTATTTCGATCCCTTTCCTTATGACGCCTTATTTTGTAAAGCCGTTATATGAATACCTGTGCGATGGTGTAGGGTATTTAATGGTGGGTCGCGGCCCACTAAAGTGTTTTAACTTATTACACGCATCAGCGGAGGATAAGGGGTACATTCATTTTGCCAAAACGTTCGCAAGCATGTTCGTTTGTCCGCAAAAAAAAGAAGCTATCGATTTCAAATTTGGCAGAAACATTGCAAGTTCTTTCACGCAAGTTGGTACTGCAAATGGGACAAATAGATCAAAGTCCATGACCACGGCACAACCTAATCTGATTCCATCTCTGCTTTGAGAAGCAATAAAACATTGGTTATTTGCTCATTATTCTTAAGCTACAGCAGAAAAATGTAGAAAAATTTGAACGTATATTCTATGGACGATGCTGTAGTGCTTGCATAAAAATTCATCTGCCCAATATTATTGTGAATGCAAAGTAAGTTTTTTCCAATCCCCAAAGGTATATAGATTCTTGGCTAGTTTCAAATGTGGAATGCACCTAACCATGTTCGTGAATTCGTCTGCCATTCTGCCAAACTGTGCAGTATCTGTGGCAAACATTTTCCAGTTCGCAAAGAAGATCTACAAATTTACAAGAAAATTTGAAAATAGCGCAAACACGCCAGAGAATAAATACATTTACAACGCGCACACGTTTATACAACCAAAACTGAGAGCGCCTTTGCTTCCGGTGCCTTTGATAAGAGATACGTTCGCGATTGACGATAACTTTCTCACTTGTTTCTAGTTAGTTTTGTTCACTAACTAATGTTGTAATGCTATTATGGAAGAATTCCATTTGTTCGTTTCAACGTGAAACTATAACGAAATCGATAATAAAGTAATATTTTCGTCATTGCGAATGTGACTTTGAAAACTATCTTACATAAGTTAAGTTAAGGCTCTAATGCCTATCGCTTATTCTCGCAAACAGTGCAGTTGTAGTTGGTCTCTAACGAAATTGTTTTTACAGTCTTTTCAATTGTGTTCTCGATTCTGCTGCTTCTTCATTGGAGGTGAAAAGAATCAGCCAAAATTTCGCCAACAATCTTTAGCACTGACGTTCTTGTACAGTGTTTGTTGTTCTCAGGATCGAACAAATCGCAAGATGTGGATAAGGCTTTCAATTCAAATTCAATCAAGTCATTATTTTTTTAAAGTGCGGATCGAGCTTTATATAGTTCATTCTATGTGGCGTTCGTACTCAGACCACCTTCTACTGAGCTAACCTAATATTTTACAATTGTCGTTACATTTACAATCGTATATGTCTTCTAGAAACAATTTTAGCATATAATGTTGATTGGCTCTGTGGGTATATAATTCCAGAAGTTAAAGCAGTCTTACGAGTTTTTTTGCAAGAACTCTATTCCTAAGCCCGTTAGTTTATAAAGGTATTTAACTAACGCGGCTCATGATCGGGGACATTTGTCGAAAGAATTTAACTTATGATAATAAGATGGAATCAGAATATTTCCAGCTTTTGTTCTATTAGATCGGATGCAAATGATTATCAGCTTGGAGTCCGGTTTGCTTATACGTGGATAGACATTGAATAATGAAACTCAAATTTCTCAGCTACACACACCCTTCGTCACTGGCGCTATAAGGCATTTTAAGATTGTGCGGATGGATATGTAACACCACGAAGGACTTAACAACCACTCTTTATTATAGTCTTTACTATTCACAGTCATTTTTTGAATCGATTTAGTTTTGTCTGTCTGTAGGTACGTCTGGTGTTTGTCCATGCATGTTCTTATTCTTATATAACATACAGGTCATCATTTTTGAGTTGTATTTACGAAACGTGGCATACTGACTGCTGACTACTTTGGCCAAAGAGTGAGCGCTATTGAAAATTGGTTAGATCGGACAATTCTTAAGATCACTTCTCATATAACATTTTGTTTTGAAAAAGTTGTCATATGGAAAGAATGTGCTATTTTTAAAATTACTCCACAACAATCTCTAAGTAATAGTACTAAGTTAATGTGAAAAGTCTGGATGGGGCCTGCAATTTTTTTTAAGAAAGAGAAAGGTTTACTATTTGATACTTTACGGTAAAAATTTGAAATAAAATTTGACTGGACCAAGCTCAAATCACATAAGTTTATTTTTTGGACTCCGCCATGTATAAGATCGCCTACGAAATATGTGATTTTACATGAAAACAGGGTGTAGTCCTCGTTGTTTTACCACCAAACTCAAGAAAGAAATGTATTAGCTGAAGTGACATAGGCTATTTGAGGGAGCACTTTGCCCGACCATAAGATCGTTGTCTGTTTTTTATAAGGCATGAGCGAGTTTAATGCTCAACATGTTCTGCATGTTTTTTAAGGCACCTCTTTTGTCTTCTGGACTCTAATTTACGTATATGGTGGTCCAGGATCCACACTGACAGTGGCT
The DNA here is from genome assembly GCA_001077435.1 of Glossina morsitans morsitans. Taxonomy (NCBI): domain Eukaryota; kingdom Metazoa; phylum Arthropoda; class Insecta; order Diptera; family Glossinidae; genus Glossina; species Glossina morsitans. The sequence goes on along the minus strand of CCAG010001203.1, from coordinate 14,938 downwards.
GACGGTCATTGTTTGGTATCTTTTAAATATATGAAAATATGTCCGTCTTTTATTAGCGCCCTCATTTGAAAACACTATCTTAATGCTCTACGCAATTTAGGAAGCTGTCGTCTTAAAGCGTAGACCTGTGCCAAAACAATGCTATTCGCTGGACACTTTTCTTTTCCGGCCTAATTTGAAGAATTCTGAATCGTAATAAGTGATGAACAGCGGATGTCTTATGATGTCCAAAACCCAAATTAGCACGATGCACAGTACAGCGAACCATTAACGTGGACGATAAGGTGGAATATCCGTGATGTATAGGATGGAAGGAGTGGACGGGGTGGAGGATCAGCTTGGCGTGGTCGATTACCGTTTGCTGCAATCAAATGAAACCATCAGCTACCAGCAACATAAAAAAGCTCCACCCCTACAGCACTCTATAGAACCTGGAATATTGTATCCTCTGCGCTGTTATCTCCAGACAATACTCCGCCCAATTAACACGGGTTCCAATAGATGATTTATTGTTTGTTCGAAAGGCGTTGAAATTCTTGCGACGATACCCAAATATGCGACATTTAAAAGTCCATTTGTTCCTTCCGCACCTAATTCATACTCCGCATAAAGGATGAGAGAAGTCATAGCATTGCCGACCATTGGTCGAGCTATCATTGAAAAAAGCAGTTCTGAAGATTTTTTCATAATATTTTTTCAATTTTACTAAAAACTTTCCGGACACTTATAGACAGGTGCGTAACCTAACCCGTACTGCTTTAATATACCGAGTCTTACTTTGTTAAATGAAAATATGCAAAATATATTAATATGCACTGCGTACATAGCAAATTGAAATTTCAAAATCGACATGGCAACGATGAGAGATGAAAGACAGAAAACAGAATTGGGGAAAAGAACTACATTTTCAGGATGCTTCGTTCAATAACTGCAAGCCATCCATAGTGGTAACGATATGATATGTGGCACCATGGCTTTTCGCATTGGTGTTAATATTCTATGTAGAGATAGTCCGTAAAAGCGTAAAAATAAAAGAAGAGAAACTGCAATTATTTTATAGTCATTAGAAATTCCTTTTAAAATGGAATTTTTTTGTTTTTTTTTCATATGTTTCTCACAGAAAAAGTGTTAGCAGTAGATTAATTGTGAGAAAGTAAAAAACAAATTGCTTTCATTTCACTTTTTCACAGAGACTGATATCACACTTTTAATCATCACATAATTAGAAAAAAAAAAAGAAAAAACAAGAAAGTTCGAACGCTTTGCATTCGTCTTACGGCAATTCTTGTCCATTCATACAACGCTTTCTCTTTATTAAATTGTTCTTAGACCAACCACTGTAGTACCAGGACGGTAGTAATCCATTAAAGTTATCGTTCCTATAACAAAGTAATGTCCAGTAAACTTCTAATTCCTGATTAATGTTAGATAGGTTGAGAATTCTTTATATTTATAGCTGACGTCAAAGGGCGTATAGGGCAGCTTGCTTCTCTCACACGTGTCCCAAGTTATTTAGCTAAGCCTGAACTTGTTTCGAGAAATGAATGATATACGGTCCAGAAATTTAACTACAAATCGATCCTATATTGCTTCCAAATACAACTGCGGACAAAGTAAAAATTATATGTAAAATGAAAGCGATGCGAATACGTGCACTAATATATACGTTTGCTTATTTGTTAAAATTCTTAAGAGATGACTTAACTCCAACGATATCGTATTCGATATTATTGGGATCTCTCCAGATAAAAATGCTAGTGTTAAGCTTTGCGCTGTAGTGGCAGTTGCATTAAATATCATGTTTTAGAAAAGCTCGGTCAGATCCTCTACTTTTTATATTCAGTTTACAGGGAATTGTTACTGAATCCTAACGAATGCAAATAGATCCATCATAATACTTTAAAAGTAAAAAACCATGACGCGGAATAGATCATGATCGATAAGATCAACTATAAAGTTGAAAATTCATGGCGTTCCCATGATACGATGATTTTTCCCCAAGACGACCTTCAATATCATATGACAAAATTGATTCCAGAATGCAATGCAATAATCAGTTATAACCGGATCAATGAAAAATGCTAGACTGCGCAATTGTACAATTGTACAAACAACATTTGTACTTCTTAAAGTGTTCCAATCGGATTCCTAGTTATTGAAAACTTTGCAAGCGTCCTTTGTAAATCCTTTCTATTGTATTATTGACTATAAATAAAACACAGTGTGCAATCAATAAAGGGCAATAAGAACAATAATATAACTACGAACAGAGAACACAATCAATTGTTATTGATAGTTTTTGTTTCTTGTTTTGTTGCCTTACAACCCATTATTATTGCTTTATTATTGCTTACGAGGTTAATGGTGGATGAGATGGTAGAAAAATTTATTATTATTATTATTATCGCTTTTTCTTTTTTACATGAAATTAAAAATACATTAGATAAATGTACGAAAGCTCGCATAAGCAAATTAAGAAAACATTAAAACACATTTCGTGTTAATGGTGTTTCAAAAAATTATCTCTAATGGCTGACACATCGTGAAATTTTCCATAGAAAGGAAGTAAACATATTTAATATGAATGAAAAGCAAAATTATGCATTGCAGGTAAGTTTGTATTGAGGATTTATTGAGCTTTACCTGCTAATGCATATTACATTATTGTCTAAGTTGTCTGTTCATTGTCAGGCTAAAAAAAGTGTTCAAGAAATGATGGGTCTCAAGAAGTTTTCTGAGAAAAAATTCTCTGTAAGAAACATATGAAATATGTGTTCATTTCATGACAATATCTTGTTTTTTTCACATTTTTTTTTTTTTTTTGCCTTCTTTTCTTCCATAAGCAGGTCTTTCTTTATTTTAGTTCAGGTTTTTCAATTGTCTGTTTATTTAACTTCTTTCGTTCAAGACTTAACTGGTGTTCATTGCCAGATTGTCAAACGAGGATTTTATTATAGGTTTTCCCGCCCATTTGCTCCGTATGCAGTATGCTGCCCCGTAGATGTTGGTAATGTTTTCTGGAGGGGTCTTACAATATAAGGTCGACCGTCGTCTTTGTTGACTTTTCTCATATTGCAAGTGCTTTGGTAAGCAATTCTCAGGACTGCTTTCGTTAAATTGCATCAAACTTTCAATATGTGCCCATAAATGAGGGGGCCAGGGATATTTGACTTAATTATCGACCGCTTACAAGGAAAAGGAGTTCCAAAAACTTCACCGTCCAACCTCAAATTTTTATATGAACTTGGTATACGGAGACACTATCGCTTGATGCTTTTTATTGAGAAGTTTTAAAAATGGGAAACTTTTTCATATAATGGCTTTTTCAAAGTAAGATTTTATATTGGGAGTGGCCGCGAAAGTGATTCGATCGAATCTATTTTCAACGGGGCTTTTGTTCGAGACAAAGTACGTCAATGGACTAATTTTAGTTCAAATATCAAACATTATTTAAATGGACACAGGGACAGAGATATGATTAGACAGACGGACAGTTGAGCAGATAAAGTTAAATCGTTTGAATAAATGATTTATATAATAAAAAGCGGGTTTATTTTAAGTTTTTTCCGTGTTGCACACGGAGGGTTGCATACGGAGGCCAACTGCGATGCAAGATGTAGTGATCAATTACTTGACAGTTTTTATTATTTAAGAAAATGGTCCTACAACATTGTAAGCGTAATAAAGTTTGTAAGCATAAATAGTAGAAAAAAGTGTATAAACATAAATGTTCTAGTGGATAATTTCAATAACAAAATCCTTGCTGATATACCACCATAGTATACTTCACGGTATTCGTGTATGAGCTCCTCTAGCAATGCATATGTTGTACAGAAGAGGAAATAAATTATTACCGGAACAACCCCGAGTTCTAGATTTCTAATTTTCAGGTTTTCACTAATCGCGAGTGAATCCAATAAGCCAAGTGATATAAGATATAAGGCCATCAAAAAAAAAAAAAAAAAAAAAAAGTTTACAAATTAAGTTTGACGCGTCAGGCACGATTTCACAGAAGGCAGACTGCCGCTTAACAATTCTTGTAAATAAGAAGTAATTTACTTAGGTTACTTAGGTTACATGCGATGTGGCACAGCTCTACGCCATTCATTGTTAGAGTTGAATATGTTCCCTGTAGAGAATATAATTGATATAAATTTTGTAAGAAAATTTCTTAAGCGAAAAATTCAAATGAGAATATTTTTGGGAAAGTTTTGTTAATATTTTTTGTTTCTTTCTTATGCTAAGTCTTGACAATGTTTCCCTGAGTGCTCTGCATTAAAAACATCCAATAAAAGTTAAACTCCATCTAACATCAAGCAAATGCAAAAGTAGAACTGTGTATGAGTTATATTTAAGTCATTTTGAAAATTCGTAACCTAACACTTAGATAACATTGTTCGCAGTAAAATTATATCGTTGTTGATTATTTCAGTCTTTCACTATGTTCACGTTCATCTGCGAAGTAGATTCAGCTCATGGGGTTGTTCGTTTAAAGAATAAAAAATAAATGATTAGCTGATGATTGAACATTTATCTTAAAATGTAATTAAATGAAAATGAAATTTTCAATGCACTTTGGTACGCCGGATGTTAGTTAAGCGACCGCGTTTAAAATTTAATACCAGAAGGTCGTTCTTTTATCTATTAATTACTCATCTATTGTTTGTTAATACAAGCATTTTGAAATTCTCAGCTGAATGTGAATAAAATCATTTTGAATATCTCCTGTTGATCAAACAACTCACACTTACGTGCAGAAACATAAATTTACTATGGAAGGCAATCACAGGGAAATAATAGTCTAAAGAAAAGGTGATTTTTTCACTGTTTCCCCCCTTTTTTTTTTTTTTTTTTTGAATGGAAGAAAGGATATTGGAATAATAACATTTGGGGAAGTTATTAAGCATACAATGTTCTTGTCTTTGCTGGCAGCTGCAAAATCAACGAGCAATGATTTAGATGCACCTCGTCAGACGATTCTTGTCTTCTTATCAATTTAAGTAAATTGGATGAAGAAAACGCAAGTTTTGACGTTTGACGATGAGCGGTTATTCACTTTGATTTTAGTGTTATGTTTCAGATCAATATCTGTTCAAAAAGTCGGATACGAAAAGATTATTAAATTTTTAACTTTTACAACACTTTTGTGATGTTGTGTTTTTGCTTTTGCTAAACTATTTTTGTTGCCCCATGAGAAGACGATTTCGTTAACCAAGAAGGTGTGCTCGAGAAAAGAAGTGGAAGGCTGTATGAGCAGAGAGACATGGCTGAAGTAATTGAAGTAATTTCATGCAGATCCAGAATGCTCTTTACCATACATTAGGAGACCTCCTAGACTATATATAACAAATGCAAGTAACGAAGTTACTATGCTTTCGTTACCGGATAGTGTGAATGAAATTAAGAAAAAAAAAAAAAAAAAATGACCAGCAGCCAGTTGGCATTTTATCTTTTAGGAGTTGCCAAAAGCTGACATAACCAGACAAACGAATTGCAAGGAGGGGGTATCAAAGAAAATGGCAGCAGCAACATTAAACATCAAAATAAATGTTGAAACTTTGCGGATTTCTTTTGCGAAATAAAGGAGAACCCTGTTGTTTAATGAGAAAGGAAGAAGTGTGTAAGTGCGTGCAAGAACGTCGGGCAAACACTCCGAAAACTTGATTAAACTTATTTCATGTTTCCATAGTTTTTCGTCTCTTTGTTTTCAAGATTTAATTATAACATTAAAGCAATCTTACAGAAAAATATGAATTTTTATTAAATTTAATTTACAATCGGTTGGAAAGAAAACACACACACACACACACACACACACACACGCACACACACCCATACACACAAGCACGCATAGAAAGAGTGAGATAGATAGAGAGAAGAATGAAGAGAAAGAGATAGAGAAAAAGAGAAAGAGAATAAAAGATAGAAAGGAAGAGAAGGAGTGAGCGAGTGCGAGAGAAAGAGATAGGAAGGAGAGAAAAAGCAAGTAAGCAAGCGCTTAAAATGTGTGCATGGATGTGTTACATTTTCACTTGCTAGGGAGAGTTTGAAATTTTAACCTTTACTTTTTCCTTCTTTTTTTTCTTTTTTTTCTATTTTTTTCTATGTCCTCCGGGTTTATGTTACTTTTTGACGGTATTTCCGAGCGTGTATACATGTGCGAGCTAAAGCAATATAAAAATCTTGTGCTGTGTGCACGTTTGAATTATAATACAAATAAATAATTGCATATGCACAACAAGGATAATGTTTTTAAAATTATATATATATATATATATATATATATATATGTACACTGTCATATAAACCTCTACATATGAAACGTGTATATAAACATTATAAACATGCGAACATGTGATACGTATTTTGGTTTGCGGATTGCATCGGTGACAATGCTTTTCTCTACTTTTCCATGTTTCTGTTTTATTTTATATGTCATTGTAGTTGTGTTTTGTTAGTGGTGTTGTTGCCTGTTTTACTATTTGCCATTCCTCCGTTGTTAGCATTGCTGCACACACATTTTGCATTTATATGTGCATGTGACGCTTTGTGTATTATTCGTGTATTTTAAAATATAGTCTTAAATATTTAATTTAATGTTGAAATGTCAAGGATGTCTTCTTCGCGTACGTACATGTAAAGGTTTATTTACTCTAGTATCGATGTATGTGTATGTATAATGAAATATACATGTATGCACGTTCACGGACATGCATACTGTAGGGGATACGTTCAGTTTCGTGTTGGCATTCATTAGTATGTTTGCGTGGTGAATGTTTCCGCTCTTTGTCTTTAATATAATAGATAGGCTACGTTTGAAAGGACATCCACTGTCAGCTAATTATAATATTATGACAAATTAGTTGTTTACTTTAACTTTACTTGCCATTTCCTTTCACCATAAAAGAAAAAGGGGACAAGGACATCGAAAAATACTTCAATACCTTCATATTGTTAGGGCGATGGGTAGGCTAGCGGGCTGCTTAAATAGAAAGAATTTTTCATTTTCAATACTTCACATAGGTAGCAACTTATAACCAAAAAAAAAAAAAAAACACACCATTTATTCCATAAATTTTCATCTTCGCTATGATTGAGGCGCAACCGAAAAAAATTAAAAAGAAACAATTTCCCAAATGTTCCTCTAAACCTTAATAATACGCGTTATTAATGTGACGTTAACTAAATGTCTAGCGCAGTTTCGAAAGCCCGTCGAATCATAAAGACCACGCTGGACGATATTTATGCTACTACATTTTGCATAACCCAAAAAAAAAAACGAAACGGTTTGGAAAATCCTTTCGATTCGGTAAGAAGTTTAGAAGATATTCTTGCATTCGACCTTCAAAAAAAAGAGCTCTAACAAAGGGTTAGATTATGAATGTAGAAAACCAACATTGAAACAAATGGTCTAACCGTTTTGGCCGTGATAGTGATGGTAGCTTTTGCACGTAGAGCAAAATGCAAAAGAAAAAATATTGTAGCGGTGATCCAGGTTCGGGTTTACCAGCTTACTTTAAATAAATGCTATACTGATGTGTCATTCTTCTCTTGGCACCTGTTGGGGGTGTTTCGCGTTTGTTTTTTGGCAAATTTAAAAATTCAAAAAATTAATCCCAGAGCCCTTCAAAACATATCTGCAATATATTGAGGTAAGAAATTGTGTTGATATCATGTCCGGGAACTCAGTAGAGCGCCATCAATTTACAGCAAACAAAACAATGGTGGCATCTTTTGCACACAACTTTAGAATGAAAAATTTATGACAACAGATAAAATAAAAATACGGAATGAATTCATTTTTGTTCTTTTTTCTCATTTTAACTATGCTTTGGGGGAACATAGATGTGCCGAAACTCTCACCTCTTTGTGGTGATCCCTAGAAACGGTCTTGACCGGCGAAGAAGAGTTTAAGGCTTGGATTTCTTATAACTCGGCGACGAGTTTTCTGATAGATGGTTGAAGGGTTCACTGGAAGATGTATTCTTTTCTCATAAAGCCAATTGCTATAAAGGAAATACTAACCAAAACTAGCTGGTAACTGGTTGCGTAAAATAGGTTGATATAGTAATTAGTGAGAGCATGGTTACGCCCGTCATGTCAGATGTAACGCCCGATACTTAAATATCTTGATGAAGGGTAGGCCGGGTGTGGTTAGCCGGGATTATGGTATGGTTAAGCCAAAGGCAAGGGCGATTATATAATACTATATTGCGCAAAGTAATGCTAAAGGCTTTTTAGTCTAACTTTAAGCTCCACGAGAGTCAGGAGCCCGCTCACAATGGAATTTGAATAAACGCACTGTTAAAGTACGCTGGAAGGTGTAATATGAAAGGTGGACCTGTATACGAGGCCGACCAAATTATAAATGAAATGCTGCGAAAGGGATTTGATAAAAGGCTTTTTAACCCTTTTGCCTTAAATGTGCCATTAAAGTACGCTGTGGAAACCAAGGTGGGTGCACACACCTAGGTGGAAGCATAACAAACCCCTTTTGGAACACAGCAGTTAATCAATATGTGAGTTCTGACTGCTTGGGTACGGCCCTTCGGGGAGTACTCGTGTTGGCTGAGGTTTTCACATTCCCTGGCGGAATAAACGAGGTAAGGATAGGCCTCACCACTTACCCGAATGGGTTTATTGAGCCATACGCAATAAACAATCTGGACTCCATTGTAGTTGGGCCCCTAGCTTATAGGGATTGTCCAACTCTCTGGGGGGGCGTGGATGACGCTAAATTGGCCTGTGTGTAGGAGGCAGCAACCTACGTAAAACCCTTGTCACTCTCTATCTCATTTTAACCAAAAGATGGAAAAGCAAGAAAAAGCCGAGACAATCATGAAAAAATCACCATTAACTACAACAACAATAACAATAACAATATTAGTTAAGACAATAATAAATTTGTTATGTCAGTGAAATAATCGATTTGTGAATTTTGTTTATTTTACTGCAATCGAAGCGGGAAAAGGGAGGAGAAAAAAAGAAATCAATTAGTGATATGAACCAACCATCGAATAGCTCGAAGGCTAACAGTCATTTAAACGTACAGATGGTAGAAATCACAAACATAACGATGAAGAAAATAGAGAGCATATGGCAAGGACAGTGGTAAGATTAATGGTATAAATAGAATTTAAACTCGGTTTACCTTGAGTTTTTTAAAACTTACCACAAAGTCGTTTTTGTTCTTCCCATTTGCCAAACACATTCTGAAACGAAGGAGAGAAAAATACATGAAAAATGAATGAAAGCACAAAACATTAAACATAAAAGGTTGGCGTAGCATAGGAACATAAGTACATTTTAGCAAACGCGCGAGATAACAAATTCAAATGACATAAGCGCAGCTTTATTTGCCAATAAATATTAGTCGTCTTATTGGGATGCTGCAGACTTTTTTTTTTTTTAATAAACATGAACGTCCGCTAAAAAAAAAAAAAATACGGTGTAAGTTATTGGGTTAGGGACGAATAGATCCATTATTTTTTCGGTACATGGCTGTAGTGATCGATATCTCGTAAAGTGTCGACCAAACAATTCAGATAGATTTGCGCTTGTTTGGACAAGGTGACAGACACTTCGAACTAAAAAAATTCTTTTGCTGTTTTTTTGTTGATTCATTCAGTTGTGAGCTAAAACTGAGTGAGTTGATAATGGAAGTCGATGAAAAGAAACTTCGGAACATTTTCCAGACAAAGATAAAGATAAAGACAAAATTGCAAGCCACGCAGCTGAAATTGTGCCTGGTGTTAGTGGTCTCAATACTGTAATAGCCTATTACGTGCAATTTTGATTTAGTCGAATCCGTTCGGGTATTTTTGATGTTAAAGATGCACCTGACATAAGCAGCCTCGTCGACGAAAGCGTCGATAAAATCACATATATATGATTGAAATTGACCGGCATGTTAGCAGTCGTAGCATCGCCGAGCATGGTTGGTGTAACCAAAGGTGGATCTCCCTCAAAACACAAACTTATTATGCGATTGTACCACAAGTGGTGTAGAGTATAAAAAGAACAAAGTCAACTTAACCGAATAGTACGGACATATTTAAGTCATTGTTCCTAACGAACGTATTTTGCATGAGCTGTTCGTACGTGCCTAAAGGGACACACTATGAATGTTTAGCTTTACTATTAATATTAATGAATCACCTCTCGGTTTACTATATTGAACCTATTTAATAAAGAAGCAAACAACAAACTCTTTCCACATGCCGCATTTTCCTTGCCGAGACCGGCACTTCTACAAAATAACTTATATTAGGACGTGAGGCTAAAGAAGGTGCTTTCGCGTGCAGATATCGAAAAGGTTTCCATATTAGTTGTGGCGGAGAAGTTCTTTCTTATAAGCAAGCCCTTTAAATTTCCGTGAATACTCATGAGTGTCTGGAGGGCAACAACAAACCGTTTCTTCTAAATTTTGTGATAAAAATTTGGTCGAGAGAGAACAGCGACGTGATATATAAATTCCTTCGACCCTCTCACCTATAAGAATTCTTGATGTGACAACAAGAGTCTAATGTGTAATGTTTAACGATAAAAACAGCGCTGTATTCTGTATTTAATGGTCGCCGTTACCCGACTATAACGTTTTAACTTTTTATTGTAGTTAATGTATATTAAAGTGTGTGTAATAAAAAATACGATATTATTACAATATGTTACTATGACTATTAAAATATTAAATATTACGAGCTTGGGTAGAAAAAAGAATAATTTTTTTTTTTTTTTTTTTGCATTATCCAGAGTTCAGTTCCAATTTCTGATGCTTTAATTTTTTTCCTGTGTTTTCGTTTAAAGTAACTTAACGTAGCGGAAAACTTGATATCTACGTATATGGTGTGCAGTAAATTTGAAAAGAAACCGAGTAGGAGAGCAACAGTTTGAATATAGCAAACAATAAACGGAGCCTAAAATTGATCAAATATTTTAATTAAACGCCTGAATGCTCGTTGCTCACTTGTTTGCAGTTGTTATGTACCGGCTATAAAAGAAGAAGAAATGAACCTTTCGAAGCGGGTTTAATTTATAAACAAGATATACTGTCTAGATAACGAAGGGATTTTTAGGAGATCGAATCAATTCATATTTAGCTATTACTGATTTACGTGTGCATCTTAATCTATATAACATCTATAACGTCTACATAACGTATACCATAATCCGGCAGTAAATACAAGGATAGTACTGCACACTTCCCATTTTCTATCTCTTTTATACGATTTGAAATTTATTAAAATGAAAGAACGAACATTCGATAATTCGCTTGAGCTTACAACTGTTATACTACAGAACTACTTATAAATTCTTTGTTAGCACAAGTTGATGGGGGTGTAATGAATGTGTGAGTATATTTGTTGCTTTTGTAAAACGAAATCTTAAAGCGAAATTTTATAATAACAAGAGTTTGTTATATTTATTTTTTTCGATTTCTATAAAAGTTGTTATTGGAATTGTTAAGGATGTCAGGCTCGAAATGTCTCTTTCTTCACATAAGCATTGCAACAGTTTCTCATGTTTCTCCATTTCTTTTCAAATTTCCCTGAACCTCTGCCAAAGTGTACCCAATCATTTTTAGGTTATTTTACAATTATTGACTTTCAAAATAGGAATATACTCGATCTATACCCAAAGTCGAAGAAAAAGTTTACCTATCCAAGGAGTTGAAACTAATATATTGCAAGCAATTTGAGAGAAAAGAGAAACTTGATATTTTAACTGATCGCTTAGATATCCAGGACAATGGATTGCCATCAGCATTGAAATTGACCGACGACCACATTATTTACGAAACGCATATTAAGGAGTTCTTTTTTTTATGTTTGTAATATTTTGGTCGACATTGAGAAGTGAGTCGGCTACATACGACTAATAGTAGGATTGCTTTGAAAAATAATGATTTTCGATACTCTATTACATTGGATCACCCATGCAATAGACGTAAAGAGTTTTGTGATTGTATCTATGGTAGTAATGAGCAAAAAAGGTCTTTTTTTTTGCTTTTGGAAACAGGGATATTGTCAGTTGGTATCCTACAGTATGTAGACGTCCGCTGTGATTGTCTTTTCCCCTTTGTAATATCAATTTATGAGCAAGAACTTTCAACGTTTTCATCAAATCTGAAGCCAATATCTTCAACTTTGCGACGACAAAGCTGTTTACCACATATACTATGCAGATGAACAGACGCGCTGACGCACGGACACACATGCTCAGACCGGTCCTCAACTTGACATGCTAGTCAGGAATATGTATTGTTCATGGGGTGTCTGCAGCTTTCTTCTAAGTGACCTAAACCCTTTGAAGAAATGAATATACCTCCATTTTTCGGTGGTAGGCATAAAATATCTGATGGTATCTTACCAGTCATGGCGAAATCAACAGCCAACTCAAATACTTATGCGACCGAAAATAAGTTCGTAATTTATTAAAATTACCTGCATATAGAGAAAAGAAAAATTGACGACGAATGGTGTAAATAAAAATGCTGTGTCGCATTGAGGTTTGTTGACAAAGGACTCAAAGGAGTATGCTGAAAATGATTTACTAGCATGGCAATGTTCGCATACATGTTGGCAAGCACATTAAAAATAAGAAAAAAAAAAAGAAAACAAAATAAAAAATTAAGTTTTTACGATATACGATACGCGTGTCTTCCATACGCGCGAACCTGCCATCGATGCTCAGCTGCCTTGCTGATCAGCCTTTCAGTTATCTCGCAAATATTAATTCCTACGGAACTTTAAAAAATGAGTTGTCATCTTACAAAGAAATATGTATGTACATGGCCCAAAAATAGAAAGTAGTTGCGGTTAACAAGAGACAATATTTTCATTTACGTGCACTTGCGTATATCTACTGTTATAAGTCACGTGTCCATCTTGAGCGAAAACGAGGGATTCAACTCAATTTCTTCACAGACTTCAGAAGACCCGTGAAATACACAGTAGTGTAGCTGTGTTATGTTACGTGTGTATTAAAAAGAAATACTAGTTTTTATTATTATTCTATGAGCTGTTTATTTTTAAAGTGGGGCATGTCTATTAAAAAAAAAAAAAAAAAAATTAAGATGATGATAATTATAAATAAAACTTAATATGACCATATTATCTGTGGATAATTTATAGTTAAAAAAAAAAAAAAATCAATTTTGCTAACATTTAGGAGAAGTAGAAATTTTAATTATTAACGGTATTGTCGAAACGTTCATTTCGAAAGTGGTGCAAATCCATCTTGTTCTCTTGAAATTCACTCGACAACTGCCAAGCTGGCGCGAGAAACAAAGACAGAGATTTGGCGGTAAAAGTAATCTTTAGTTTACGAGACAGTCACTATCGAGAGACATGTGTATTGCATCCACACAAGACTCCCATTATATTCACAATGATAAAGCCAATAGGTACGTTTGGGACGAAACCACAACAATCAGAAATGCTTGAAGCACATACGGAATATAACAGACATCTCTAAAATATATTATAATTTATAGTGATACATACAGTGGATGGATGTGCGTAAATTTTTATTGTCCGGACCGCTTTCTTCTTCTTACCAAACGATCGTGATTTCGGAGTAGTAGAAATCGCAATATGATGAATCGATTCTTTGTTTATGTAGCCCCCAGGATTACCATAAAATAAGATGTAATTTTATCGAAAACATAGCAAATGTGTTTTAAACGTTTTATCAAATGAATAAATATTTTATATAGAATTGTTTTTGTTAATAAAACAAGGCCTTAAGTGAAGTGGGTCCATTTAGGCGTAAAACTTTTTCGCCAACACTATCAAGAATATTGGATAATAAACTTACATTATTTAAAACCGCAGAATAAAAAAAAAAATACCGCATGAGACGAGTAGGTAGGAATCGTGACTAGCTGGTCAAGCTTCGTGAATTCAAACTACAGCGCCGTAGGCCGTACTATAGTGCATGGTCACTTGATAAACGCATACCGATGCACTTAGCGATTACTCGCACACCCACAAGGCTGCGTCCAGCTCCCAATCTCTTTACCTTTTCTCATTTCTTTCGCTCCTGCATCCCCTGATAGATTCGTCATATCAAAAAAAAAAAAAAAAAACAAATTCCAAAAACTATGTCTATTAGTGGCTTACTAAGGTTTTTCAATTTATTGAAATCTAAACTTTCACGGAATTGCACTGCTTTTGAAAGAAACGGTTCACATGATTAAAAATCTCTCTGATTAATTCACATATGTTTTCAATTGTTGTCAATTGTTGGCAAACGTGTTTACGAAAATGTGTTTCATTCAAAAAATAGATTTGACCCATACAGACAACCATTTCAAAACAGAAAAGAAAAAACAAATTTAAATAACAAAATAGAAACAATTTAGAAAACGTATCCATGCACATTCTAAGGGTAATGCATTTATGTGCGCCAGCGCGTCGCTCTTCCCCGATTCAATATTCGAAATCATAAACATTTTGACTCAAGCGTAAGATTAAATAAAATGTTATAGGAATTTTTAATTGCATTCCACAAAGTAAGTTTCGAGACGAGCGAGATTCCGCTAAGACGAGTGCTCGCGTTAATTGAGAACCGAAGCAAACGCAAACATTGGTTTGAACGGTCGATTCGCAATTCAAGAGATAAGCGGTTTTATGCCTTAGTTATTAAATATGAACCCTAAAGGAATTAATTTTGCAAGACAAGGATCTCTTAAAGGAATTATCCTTTTATTGATATGTTTTCCTTACTTAGTTCATACTTTTGCTGCGATCCAAGTCAAATTTAAACTTTATTTAAATGAAATGCGAATAGAAAGTTGATTATTTTCATGAGCCTGAGGCTTTAAAAGTAATTAAAAATTTTTATTTTTACAAAAATCTGAAGTTTTCTCAAAGTTTAGTTTCAATTCTTTTTCGTTTTTTTTTTTTTTTTTTTTTTTTTTTTTTTTTTTTTTTTT